>OZ029921.1:24191586-24334086 GCA_964023275.1 Norana najaformis
TATATATTATATGTATGTTTGTATGTATGTATGTATATGTAAATACGTAAGTATGTATGTTATATGTATTTATGTATGTATGTATGTATGTATGCACATATATTTGTATGCATGTATTTATGTATGTATGCATAATATATGTGTGCGCTCAGTCAAAACACAATCGATAGGCAGGAGGAGTTCGGTTCCAGGTCAAGATCCAAGAGGCATGCAGGCAGACATCGGCTTGTGGTCAACAAAAGTTGATCTAGTCGGAGAACAATTGGTGGCTTGTCATCACTGGCCGATACAAATACACTATATGGAAATGGTCGCAGAGGCGTCGATCATATAGGTGCCCCTAGGGCCCGGGCAATATTTTGAGCTTGGTGGCCCGGCCGCATATTACGAAAGTACACATTGAATTTGCTCCAAGGAGCCCCTCAACCAATCAGAAGTCGTCATTTATGTGATGAATATTCACTGCGGTGTGAATGTTCTTAAAATAATAATGATTGCGGCCTAGAGCGATCGAGATTAGCTTATGACTGCAACTAAAATCACCACCGCCGTAATCTGTTTGTCTCACTCTTGGATTTGGGCTTGGAATTGAACCTATAACCTTCCTTATCGATCGATCTTGTAGTGACTGAATCTTTCTTCTTTTATTCTCCTCCGTCAGGCCAACAGGCCAACGATGAGGCCTCAACTTGTCGTCTCCAGGCACCTCTGTCTCTGGTCGTGTAGTGACTGAATGCCTATCAGTTAATGGCTTCTAGGATGATTAACCCTCTGGCCAAACACCACGTGACAGTAGGCTTCTTATTGTACGACACTACGATACTACAATGCTACAGAATCTACTAGCAAATCGCTGTCACATGGGTGAAATGTTTCTGTGATGTGAAGTCCTAAACATTGGGGTCCCCTACATTTCGTACCCTGGATAAATTGGTCAGCAGTGCATGGGGAAATAAATATGGGCAAAATATTCTTCCACTGCGGATACTCTGAAACAAGGGGGGGGGGCTACCCCAACATTTTGCATCGTGGATAAAACGGCCTTCACGATGCAGTTTTATATGTCATCGATAAAACAAATACCAACTTTATGATAGCGTATGGACGATGAATTGTTATTTCGCACTAATCGTGTTTAGTCTGTGATAGATCTCTCGCCCATCGATCTATCCGATCCAATTACTCACCAACTCGTGCAGTGGTCCTGCTCGTCATTTGAAGTGAGCCAAACTTTATCTACACTCACGAGCAAATATTTTTCCGCGTCATGGATGTCCATTTTATCCAGAATCCTACAGTAAACCGGCGCAGCCTTCGATGCTCACGACGCCGGAATCCCCTCTGATGCTTCTGATATGCCGATGATTCCGATTCAAACACATCAGCTATAAAATAAACTCTACTATAGTTACAATTTTTGGCTACGCAGATTATACGCCGCCGGCTGCCACGTATGAACGCGGCGCATGGTTCTAGGGACTCAAATCGTGGCGACCTCCCGCGGGAGCGTCTGGTGTTTGCAATGGCGTCCATGCGGGTGGAACGATAGAGAGTCTTTCTTCTCATATTTTTCCACAGTCTGGAAGACGCATTGCAGTAATCTGTCGACGCTTTCTGATTGAAAACGTACTGTCGATTCGGCTGTATAGGCCTACATCTTGTTCACAGTGGTTGGCGTTCTTGTATAGAATGACTTCCATTCTGCACCGAATGGCAAGTGAATACGTCTACGCATGGACGACCGCTTGCGGTGCAAAAGCGTGTATGATCGAGTTACGAAAACAGACAAACCTGCTTGCAGTAGAGCTAGATTTAATGAAACGCTAGAACGCAAACAGTGCTGTTAAGTGCCGTTAATGCTTCGCACTTTAAATACACAGTTTTACAAACTAGGGAGAACAAATTTCTATGGCTGTGGCAGAGAATTGCAGTTTGCATTACATTAGCCTTATCATAGTCATCACTAACCTAGAGTTGCTCAACTGTCAATTCGGCTACAACAGTATTTGAGACTATTTTTTACACTTTTCTGTCAGTGGCATTCGAAACTTCTGATCGAAGCCATGTTGAAAACATTCGTTTCATTACTGGCGCGTTAAATTAAACGCAAATACAAGACAAACATGCTGATTTCATAAAATTTTCAACCTGGGGAGGCTAAGACCTTGTGATGTTTGAGAGTGGATGCAAACACAGTGTGACTAAGTTTGAATATTTATACCACACAATATAATATATTATACCTAAAAATCTACCCGTTCAGTAATAATTTCCCTCCATACCGATAACTGTCTCTGGCCAGCACTGACTTCGTGATAACCAACAGCTTTGCCATGCAGAGCTAGAAAACCGCGAAAGCAAGAAAAATAATTTCCACGTGAGTTCACAATTGCTTTAGGCCTACATGTTTTAACACATGTGCGGTAAATGCGGCCAAGTATTTATTTAGACTGACATGGATAAATACAAGGAATTAATTTTCGGAGAAAAGAGTGATACAGTGCAGTTCGTTTAAGACGAAAGACAGGGTACCAGCGTAAATATTTTGTCTTAACCGAATTTTGTATTAACCGTTAGGCAAACATAAGCGCAGCATGCCAACCAGAAACACGTAATGGGTGCATGACTTGCCATGCAGCAGCAAAATGACGCATTACTGCCGATGATCGTAATCGTAATTACGAGATTTCTACAGCGCCCAACGAAAGCCGCACCGCGGGGACCAGCTTATTCACAGGCGCTCAGTCAAAATAAAATCGATAGGCAAAAAGGGTTCGGTTCCAGGTCAAGATCCAAAATCAGGCAGAGGGACAGCTGGCAGCTACGGTGGGTGATGTTTGAGATTGGAGCAGTGAAGGAGATAAGAGGAAGAAGGGGTGTCAGGGTAGGATCTTTGAAAGAAGAATGTTTTGAGTTTTGAGTGAAAGGTGGCCGATCACAGTAGGCTACGAACTTTAGTGACCATTTTTTAGACACGAAAGTAAACCACTAGTCTGTTTCACGCTGGACCAGCAAGCAAGGGGTATTTTAAGGTTTTATGAAAGGGCTAAGGCCGATACATTCCATTACGACTCTATTTCGACAGCGAATCCTAATCGGTCTCGGGGAGGGATGGGGCGTCAGACAGCGAGAAGCCTTTGAACGAGGGTACATCGCATGTAAATGTACGTGCTGATTGATTTGGGGCGGATGCCTCTGTAGTTTGCAAGGCGCTGACCATTGACGAATGTCTTCGCCATATGGTAAAGGCTTGTCAACGACGATATTAGGTTACTCGAGAAGAGTTCTGAAAGTTACATATATGTCTGATAACAGCAGGCACTAATCTGGCTAAGATATTCGAACTACCTAATGCGTCTAGCTATAGGGCACTTCCACTGTGGTTACATATCTCAATACCATAAATGCGCCACATGACTGGCTTAATGTCCTTCATTGTTAGACAAAATATACCCACGAATGAAATGGCCACATTAGTGAAGACAGCTATAAAAGTTTACTTCCTATACATAGGCATCATTATGGTAATTTTGATATCTATGGTCTCATGCACCAACGCATTTTGATGCCTCATGCTATGACCTGCGAGTCTCTTACCGGTAATCAATCACCCAGTTACAGTTTAAACATGTACGCTATCTTATTCCTCAAATGGTGACATTCATCCAAGACGGACGCTGTCAAGCTATTTTAGGCGAACCCGAAACCTTGCTGCAAGCTGCAGCTGTTGTGTTTCCGTCAACATTTCGTCTTATGCGACGGACTTGGCACTGAAATAAATTCACGGGACCGAAAACCATTTTCGTAATAACCGATCTTTTCGTCTTATCAGTTTTGTCTTAAGAGAATAATTTAACGTTATTATCGATTACTATCGGAACGGACCAATTTGTTATTTCGTACTAAGCAATATTTTGTCCTATCCGTTTTCGTCTTAAGTGAATTGCACTGTACATGGATAATTTTGAAGTAAGGCTACATTGGGATCGTCCGCAAACGACTTCCACAAAGAGGAGGAGGAAGGGGTCATCCAGATACGGAGAAAGGAGGTCATGCCCATCAGGGCCGTTTTAAGATCGTCGTAGGCCCTAGGCACACTCGCATTCGTAGGCTCAAACTGCCAACTCTGCGTTAGAGCTAAACACATTCATATTATTCCTTGACGTCTATCTTCCCTTGCACTACTTTCAATTGAAAACGACTTAATGCGGGAAATGACATTATTTGTGATTTTGATAATGCAGAGCCGCAAAGTTAATATAATGTAGCACAGCTTAACTTAAACTGTTTCAGTACAAACTTTAAGGTTATTAAATTCGTATTTCCTTTTTCTATTTTCGGGTCAATCAATAAATTTATTTCTTCAATAGGCCTATTTCGTTTTTGACTTTCGTAGGCCCCTATAAAGTTCGTAGGCCCTAGACACAGTGCCTACTGCGCCTAATGGATAAGACGGCACTGATGTCCAAGCAGACTTGCAACTAAATTTGAGTTATTGCATTACATGCATTAAACACCAACTTCATTAGGAAGCAGCCATAATGCCAAAAGCATTGGATCTAATTAGAGACCATTAGTTGGACGCGGCTGCAGTACCAAAGTACTTGGAGCAACAGTAAGCCTTGTATGATCAGCAGCAGAGGCCGTTAGGAACGCGGTGGTGTAGTGGCATGTTCTGTGCCTTGTAACTGGAGAGTAACGGGTTCGAATATACATCTAGCCACTGCGTAGCGACCTCGGGCAAGTTACTCATGAACAATTGTCTTAGAGGAAGACAACGAGAAACCACTTCTCTCATCTCATCCCCGGGAGGCATAAAACCAATGGACCTGCCACCGGACAGAGAACTCTTCATCATCACTTTGTTAGAGCGTGGACTTCTGCAATGGGATGGGATGGATAGAGCCAAACACGGACAAGAGGATGATCCAAATTACTCTAGGTAATTTTTGGCAGATGTCCTTTATGGACGATTCCTTTGCTGTACAAGTTTCCGATCAATGCCAGAACTGAACGTTTTTGCAGTCCCTTAAGCTAACCCTGAGAGGCAACCATGGGCGTTTGACTTCATTTTTCTTAGCCTCAACATGAGGACGGGTGACTAGTCTTCTCCTTTGCCACCTGATCTTCCCACTAACAGTTTCCTCATTTTATAGCCAAGTTTGCTAGGAGGCACAAAATTATAGAAACATCTTTCTGCCCTGGCAGGAATTTTAACCTCCAATCCTCTGGGTTAACAATTTCAACATTCAAACTCCTAGACTATCTTTCACACTCCTTGTGCATTATGAGACAGAAGTGATTCATTTTGCCTACAATTCCTCGATCAGCCAGTGGACACATGGCTTGTTAACAAATGTCTTTCTTACTTATTTATCAGAAGAAAGGTCTCAGGGTAAAAGAATATTAAATGCATTTTCCACAGTAATCTTTAGGTTATACCAAATTTGCAATTATCTGGACCCATTGCGGCCAACATGGTTGAACTAATGCCATCAGCATACACACTTGTCAAACTGGAAAGGCTTGTTTTTCAAATTAGAATTTTCTGACTTGGACAGAGAAGGCAACTTAAGACATCCTCACAATTTTATTCAAAACTGTCAGTTACTCACAAGTAAACTGGCTAATTACACTTTACATCTGACATGTTAGCTATATACTGTTAGTTGTTGCTGCATCAGTTCAAAGTAGTACAATATATTTACATCCACTTAAAGTTGGTGGGAGAGGCTGATGATTTATATCCACTGAAGCAGATCGGAAAGAACATTTGCAGATGCTTGTCAATTACATCAGTTTATGATATGCGTTGGAGCTGCTTACATCATCACGTCTCGAAATACTGTTTCGTCAACGTCGGAAAATCCTTGAAGCTTTCTTAGTGCCTAGACACAGAACAGTTTAGCAGAAGTTAAAATGTAGCAACTCAGGACTGGAGTTGTGAGGTCAAACACACAAGCTCTCCTAGGTTACATGTTTTGATATTGAATTGTTTCTTTCATATCAGTTGGGATGTTTTATTATTTCTGCATTTATTAAGCACCACTATTTAATGGCTAAGCATCAACTGATGACGCTGAGCAATATGAATGAAGAACTAGCTCAAGGCCCCCACATAGTAACCATCTCGCTGGAGGCTTGAACTCGTACTTGCCACATTACAAGCCAAGTGCTCTATCCAACTGGAAATAACACTTGGATTTGAACCCCAAAAGCAGACGTGACAGCCAAATGTATTAGCTATGTGCCACTCTCTATACACTGGGTTACTGAATAAAATAGTTTGATCCAAAAAAATTCATTTATAAATTCAATTATAAATCAGACTAACACTACATAGAGAGAATGTGAACCATCTCAAGTGCTGGTACGTAGAGTTAGCTATACAAACAATTTTACAGATGTCGACATTTGTAACACTTTATCTGGAGAAATTTATTAAATACTCAATAACGTTATTGAACAATCTTATTGAACGTCTATGGCTGAACCTCTGTTTTGCCAAAGACGGCTCAAGAAACATTTTCAACCTTTCTTAGGTTGGACCTTTTTAGATCTGTTAGAAGGCCATGTTTTGGCACATCTGTGAGGTTCTTAAAAGACTATATACAAATGTTCCAATACATACTAACACATACAGACAATATACAACATTTAGACAATTCATACACTGAGACATGTACTCCACTGTCCCTCGGTTTAGGTTTCTAAAGCAACATTTTGTTCCACGTTGTAGTGACTCACCTCTGTGACAAATATCATGTCAATGTTGATATCTGCTTCAACTTCTTTCCAACGATCGGCCACCGCATATAAGTGTTTTATCTTTTTTTCTATAAATTTTAATGCTTCTTCAAGAGTAAATTCAACGAAAAAATCGTAGCCAACACGGACAAATATTCTGGATGTGTCTGGCCTAAAATAACAATGAAAATGAGCAGTTAATGAACAGAACACAGACAGTTTATCCTCCCACTTCCTAAAGCTAGTACCTCAAAATGTCCCCACTAAGGGATTTTCCAGGGTGCAGGTATTCCCATAGATTAATTTTGAAGCAAGCTGCCTTCCTCTTTTCCCTAAAACATGTAGGGCCTTCAGTGGTAACAGTATTAAAGTGAAAAATATCTACGAAAGGATTTTTAGATGACTAGCATCTAACTAAACTATATAAACTGCCAAAATAAGTCTTTACACCATTGGAAATAAATGTGGCACTGTCTTAGATTTGTTGCAAGTTCTGCAAAATTTCCAAAATTAGCACCCAGAACCCATATCAGATTACCATACTGTTTTAGTATGTGATCACGGCAGTGAAACGGGACCACTTGTTGGGAATGGACTTAGTAACATTTTCCATAAGCTGATACCTTATGGAAATCAGGCTAAAGATTTCAGCACTTGCACCAAAATTTATGCACTTTTTGTACAAAAATATAAAACATCATTTGGCAGGAAACTGCATGTGAAATTCAACCTGTCTCTATCCAATGTGTTAATAACAGAATTTGGCCTTAATAAAGCATGCAGCATAATACAGTTTGTAGAACAGTGAGCTAGATGCAAAGAATTTATTAGACAAAAATTTATATCCATGGTTTTCTGCAGAAAGGCTACTATTCGGCTGAAATAGCAAAAGTGACAAGTGGCCCCTTTTCTTCACTAAGGTCTGTTGAAGTTTGAAATGCAACTGAAAATAAAGTTCAAAATGATGACAAAAAACTTGAAGCTAAATTTTTACTACAACTCAAAGAGATGTAGCAAACCCACACTTTTGCTTGACAGTAGAAATTGCAACCAAGATCTACTTGTGTATGGAGTGACGTCAGGTTATCTTCCTAAAAAACATCACCCCACTTCAATTATTAAGTTTTGTTTCATATAACTAGATCACAACGTGTAAAGCAAATCAGTGAAACACCGCAAAGTGAAAATGCATGTATACCTGAATCAATGGAAGCTTCAGGTGAAAGTGTGGTCAAAAAAGTGTAATTCATTGGAGAATCCGGGTCAAAATCTGACAGATCAGAGAAGCCTTAACAACTCTTGGGGAAATCCAAGTTGGTGTAGTTCTTGCAGTAGACAATTGTTAATACCTGGGTTAATTAAGATAATCACTCACTTTTTTGTTTATATACCTCTATCAACATTAGTTTCGACAGTTTGGTTCTAGGGTTGATCTCTCAGCAGTAGACAACTGCATCAGCAAACCTACAACCGAACGGCCTTTCCTTAGGAGTTGGGTGGCTTCACAGAGTTGTAAAATTTAACTTCACATATGGAGATTTTAATGCATTCAAGCAGTTTATAGTATATTAAAAGATTGTAGATAGTAATACCTGAATCTGTTCAATTTGATTTTGAAGTTGCGCATACTCTGATATTTCTTCGTATACTTTTTGCCTAGACTCGATGCTTTTTCTGAAAATAAGATACAATTAAAACTTAAAAAAATCAACACATTTCATAAGTCTGAATTAACACTAGTAACAAAACACATTAAATATAATACAGCTAATAATCATCAGAGTTGAGCCTCAAGTGGTATCGACCGTCAGTCGTGGAGAGGCTTTACAATCAACTAGCCGGCAGTTAACGAATGCTTGCCATGCACGGACCTGGTGCAATGTAAATATACACGTTTTCCAGAGCGACCGCATGGCCTCGACCCTGATAATTTTTCGATGAATTTATTGGGTGAGATCCTTCATCCTGTTTCAATGGGCGCCACGCTATTTAAGGTCCCCGTGCTTGCCCGAGATTAAAAGCTTCAAAATATAGCAACGATCGGTATGTGAACCCGCATCTTCGCGCATAGAGGAACCTTGATGTTTTGACCAATGTAGCTAGCCAGGTCAGTGGTACGACAGGTACCCGGGCGCTCTCTTCTTCCATCTGCAGTGGACTGGTGTACGGTGAGGAGGGTTGAATAACCAACTACTTATTCCCTACAAACATTTTGAATATCTTACCGTAACTTTTCCTTTAAGACGCCATTCAGGAGCGTCTCATACTGTAAAACAGCTTTTGTCACGTTTTTATCCTTGGATCCCATTTTGTATAATTTTTCTACAGCAAACACAAGCAACTAAACACACGTTATTCTAGATATTGCAAAACAAATATCACGTTTCTGTAAAATTTGAATATACATGTAAATCCCCAAATTTCCTCATCGCCACACAAAAGTGGCGAACATCGATTCCAGTTCTACAGATATTAAAACTACTCTACTATACAACCTCACGCAATTTTAACTTACCGCAAAAGGCGATTACTTACCAGGCCTGGAAATGATAGTACGAATTAAAGAATGAGTGCAGTTTTGATTAAAAACCCATGCCTTAAAAATGAAATATAAACACGAAACAAAAAGGGAAACGACAGAAAAATGAACTAGAACAAAATTAGAATAACGAAATCTTGTAGCGCTTTATTAAATAGATCAAACACTGTCTTGATCCCGTGGCCTTCCAGTCAAGGGATAATTTTTCGTTTCATTGTAAGTGCAACGCAGTTAACTACAAATAAAATATCTGCGGTAATTACAACGTTCAGGCAGAAATCGGGTAATTAATTTAGCTGTAAAATTGGGCCAAACATGATCCCTTTTCATCAGAGGCGTCGATCCGTAGTAAACATTGGAGGGGCCCGGGCCTAAAGTGGGGGTCTGGGCGCATAGCCCCTGTCGAGTTCCAGAGGCAAAGCCCTTAGTATGGGGGTCAAGAATAGGCCTAATACAGGAACAATGAGAACTTTATCAGAACATAGCTGCCTTTTACTGATTTTACAGGTAAAATATTGCTGGCCAACCAATGGCCGAGCTCTCATGCTCAAAATATTGCCTGAGCCCGGGTTCCCATATGATTGACGCCTCTGGGAACATTGGTGTCAATGTAAATCTGTAAAGTAGCACCGCAAGAAAAAAATTTGCATCAGAAAGACCAGCGTAACTGCTTCCCAAATAGAGGTGTCGAACTGTAGGCCACATTTAGTAAACACATTTTTCCTTTCTACTTCCTCTAATAAAATTACTTATTTAATTCTAGATCCCAAATTTTTCGTTAATAAAGACTGGATTGGACCCATATAGATTCCTTGGATTGGACCTAAAGACAATTCTTTGAGCATAGACAAAAGTAAAACCATAATTCTTTTCAAAAATGTTTTAATTGCATTAGCAAGATGGCAGTACAGGTTCATTAATGTCAGTTATATTCGCTAGGTGACAGCACGGTTTTGAAAAAGACCATTAGATCAAATCGCGCGCTGGTTACACGAATCCTATGCACGTGTTAACCACTCCTTCACATTCCTTCGGACTGTACGTTTGGCTGTCCCTGTGCTTGTCTGTCGGCCTGTCTGTGTTTATGGCGGATTAGGCAGCTGGAAAGTGTGCTGCCTGCAGATACGAGAAGGATTGTTGACGTTATTACTACATTTCGGACGCTTGATTTCTTTGTTTGCATATAATTAGTCATGTATGTTATTTCCTGCCCATCCCGCTGAGCACCTGCTTTTAAAGGTTTCGCTGTGAGTGTGGCGTTGCCAGATCCATACGTAATACACCTGCCTACTTAAAATAGTTTTGCCGCCCTTTCTCGGATCTGGCTGGTCACCGATCCCTTATTAAATGGGAAAAGCCTGAACAGCGCCCTTTTCTTCGGCCTCGGCTGTGCTACGGCGCTATATAAATTTTATTATTATTATTATTGTTTTTTATTGTTGTTGTTGTTGTTGTTGTTGTTGTTGTTGTTATTATTATTATTATTATTATTATTATTATTATTATTATTATTATTATTATTATTATTATTATTATTATTATTATTATTATTATTATTATTATTTTTTATTATTTATTATTTATTATTTATTATTTATTATTTATTATTTATTATTTATTATTTATTATTTATTATTATTTATTATTATTATTATTATTATTATTATTATTATTATTATTATTATTATTATTATTATTATTATTTATTATTTATTATTTATTATTTATTATTTATTATTTATTATTTATTATTATTATTATTATTATCATCATCATCATCATCATCATCATCATCATCATCATCATCATCATCATCATCATCATCATCATCATCATCATCATCATCATCATCATCATCATCATCATCATCATCATCATCATCATCATCATCATCATCATCATCATCATCATCATCATCATCATCATCATCATCATCATCATCATCATCATCATCATCATCATCATCATCATCATCATCATCATCATCATCATCATCATCATCATCATCATCATCATCATCATCATCATCATCATCATCATCATCATCATCATCATCATCATCATCATCATCATCATCATCATCATCATCATCATCATCATCATCATCATCATCATCATCATCATCATCATCATCATCATCATCATCATCATCATCATCATCATCATCATCATCATCATCATCATCATCATCATCATCATCATCATCATCATCATCATCATCATCATCATCATCATCATCATCATCATCATCATCATCATCATCATCATCATCATCATCATCATCATCATCATCATCATCATCATCATCATCATCATCATCATCATCATCATCATCATCATCATCATCATCATCATCATCATCATCATCATCATCATCATCGTCCTATATGTTCATAGTAGAGTTCCGGAGAAGCAGATGGCGTTCCCACGCCGGACAGCCACTGAGAATCTTTGAAGCAGGTAGCTGGTCTCCAGTGGATCGTGGGTTGCCATTGTCATCCTTCGTCCTAACTCCCACACAAAATCCAATCCTTCCGTACTCCATGCCCCGCTGGTCTCCAGTGCGACTGCCACAAAAGAGTGGGTTTGGGCTATAGTGGCGTATTTTAGCCTTTTGGCTGAGACTGCCCGGTTTGCAGCTTCACTTGGTCCGATTGAAGTAAAACCTAGATGTGACGCTGCAAATGTGTCAGAAACTGTCACATTCCATGTAAGACACCTTCCACGAGACCACGGGATAAAAGTCACGCCATCCGGTCGTTTGCCATCTTCCCTGGTGAGTCCCAACGGTTCTTTCTGAGCAGGGATGTTCGCTCTGGTAAGCCCTCTCCATATAATGTCGTTGAGCATGTTATGGCGTTGTTGTCTGCCAGCACTCTTTCTGCAGACCAGACCGTGAAGTCCTCTGGCGTCGACTCTTTCGCCACAGTGACACAGATGTGGCTCGCACAGTGTGGTTCCCAGTCGCATTCCAACCGCGGTCCGTATCACCTCATCCGAAAGACGGAGTCCCAATGCTGTTACTGGAGGAGCCAGCATCCAATCTCCAGAGTGTGGTGCTTGAGAGGCCAAGAGACGAGCGCGGTCTAGTGGGTTGTTCGCAGATCATGTAAGCTCGCCGACGTCTTGCTTGTCCAGCGACTGTCCCATTCCCTTTGTCGATGAGCTGCTGATCCAGTTGGTGGTTCTGCACCCGTGAAGACCATCCATGCATTCAGTGCGGTATTCACTAGCTCGTCTGAGGTATCGGCTGATTCTGGTGGCAGCAAGTGTGTTTGGAGTTCATTTGTGCTTGCAGCAGAGGCCAAGAAGGCAGAAAGTGCCAGCGTAGAAGCACAGCGAATCCCAAGACCGCCATCCCTAACCGGAAGGGACGCCTGGAGCCATTTCTCATCCGACAGCTCAACATTTAAGATGGTCGATAATCCATCTCTTAAAAGAGAGTCAAATCTGGTTAGACTGGGGCATTCGGTGCAAACGGCTGTGCGCATTGTGTAGAGCAGCTTCGGAACGCTCAAACCGTTTCGCAACAGCACTAGGGCGTCATGTGCGTGAAGCATTGAGAGCCTCCTAACTGCTCGTTCCAGATCATTTGCCTTCTCATTCATCACCTTTTCAACCGCTGGCCCCGGCATCAGTGGTGTGCCCAATACTGTTGCCTCTCTTAGTGGTGTATGGTTGAAGCCGGAGAACGCGAGACTGTCGACTTGATTTTCGTCATTCTGGGAAACAATCTCGCATTTGGCGCGGTTAAGTCGAAGTCCGAGCTTAGCGGATTCCTGGGCGATCAGCTGAACATCCAGGGCCACCACATCCACACTGCCTCCCAGTGTTAAGTCATCGAGGAACGCTATTTTCAACTCGGACTTCAGCTGCTGCAGGATTGGCTGTATTGTGATGCAGAATTCCATGGGGCCCATCGGGTCACCTTGCTGGGTACCCTCTTCTGATCGAAGAATATTTGATCCATGTTTTAAGAGCGGACTACAAGAATATGCGGCGTGAGTGAAGCGGTAAAGCTCAGGAATATCTCTTGCAACCGCTTCTAATAGAGAGTCTCTGCGAAGGGTGTTGAAGGCATTGGCGAAATCCAGTTTGACTAGAACGGCATCAGTCGGCATGGAAGTGGCCCAGCGGCGGGTTGCATGTACTGCTGCTTCGGCGCCTCCTGGTACGCCAACGCCCAGCTGGATCGGGGCGAGCAGTGGAGATAATTTGGTCACAGCGTGTGCGTTCGCACATTTGGCTGCTAGGCGTCGCCACGTGTATCCGACCGCAATTGGCCTGATTCCTCCGTCTTTTTTCTTCAAAGCCATCAGATTCGCCCCATATATAACTTCGTTGACCTCGACCGGTAGGCTCCCTTCTAACATCAGATTTACCAGGTCATTGAGGTGGTGGATGAGGTTTAAATCGACACCCGCCGAAGTCAAATCTTTGAGGTGTTGTGGGGTTATGCCGTCTGGACCAGCTGCCGAACCTGCAGGAAACGAAGAAATAGCTTCGACGATGGCTCGTTCAGATGTATTCAGTGCAGCAAAGCGATCAGAGTGCTTTGGATCACAGAACGGTCTCCTGTCTGACGAGGCTGGCGGGTGCTTCATCCTTAGTCCAGCTAATGTCTCTGGGGTATCCGGTGCTGGTGTGTCATCGCTACAAATGAGGCGAATAGCAGCCTTGTAATTGCCATCCTCCAATTTGCTGGCAACTGCCGATGCCAAGTGTTTTGTCGTGTCACGTTTTGTCAGGCCTGTACCTCGGGACGCTGTTGGTTTGTGTTCGACTTCATCTGTACAGCCTGCAGGCCCTTTTGAACGCCAGTTCGTTATTCTAGAGAGAATTGCCCGCGTTAGGTTGCGTTTGACTCCTCCTCTTTTTGGTTTGACCAGAATACATCTTCCAAAGGCTAAGAGGTTCGACCATTTCCCAGTGTCATCTGGTTCGCTAACGACAGCCTCTATAAGTTCACCCAAAAGGGCGGCGCATGATGTTCTTGCCGTTCGAGGTATTCGCTTAACCAGCGCACCTCTTATAACGGGGTGTAAGAGTTTTATCTCTGGATGTCTAAGACGGCACTGTCTGTCCGAATCTGGCTGCATTTGAATGGAATCTTGATTAGCAGGGCTGGCTGCAGAGGAAAGTGGCACAACCGCATTGGGCGATAGTATCTCTGCTGGAGGCTGGTCAGAACCGGGGCAGGGAGCGGGCCTCGGACCGTGACGGTGGATGGTGCCATCTGATGCATGTGTTTTGAATGTAGCCCAGCATATGCTACAAGTCCCCTTTCCCTTGGCAGGCCTCCTATGCATGTTTTCGTCTAGCAATCGAAAGTTCAAATTACGATAAACTGTTATTCATATGATCGGCCTTTGAAAGAACAATGTGTTGCCATGACAATTATGACGTCGTAGGCCATTTTAATGTAGATTCCGGCTTGCTGCCGACAATTTTGAAAGGCGCGATGATCGCCAAAGATGGAAAAATTTATCAAACCCTGATGTGTTGTGTCCTGAGCGAGATACCGTCGACGGATAAAATCCTTAGAGTCAGGAGGCGTTGACAGAGTAACTGATGTAGAAATCCTACCCTAACGCTGATTAAAAATCGATGTATTTACTTAATTCTCTCTCACTTTAAAATATCCGTCTTACACGGTCAGCTGATGACGTCATTCATTATTATTATTATTATTATTATTATTATTATTATTATTATTATTACTATTATTAAGTGGGGAAGACTTAAGGGCAGGAACATAATGTTGGAGGAAATGAATCTTCGGTGAGAAATATAGAAAAAAACTGATGTGGAGGGAAGAATGTTTGCACACACGTGCCACACCACTCTGGAATAAACTCCCCCCAGAATTGCCACAGTTTTCTGACCCATCATACAAACTCATCGATGCTCCACCGCTTGCAATTTCTGCTTCGGCCTTTCATTGAAAGCTCAAAACATTCCTCTTTCACAGATTGTACCCTGACACCCGTTCTTCCTCATCTCTCTCCCCTCTTCAACCCCAAACACCACCACCCGTAGCTGCCACCCTGTCTCTCCATCTGACTTTTGGATCTTGACTTGGAACTGAACCATTTTACCTATCGATTTTGTTTTGACTGAGCGCCTGTGAATAAGCTGGTACTCGCGGCGCGGCTTTCGTTGGGCGCTGTAGAAATCTCAGAATTACGATTACGATTACAACTTTGTCACCAGGCAGTCAAATTTGGTAACGATTTATGCTGGAAAGTAAATGGGCCCGTGTCTAGGACCTTGGGATTCATCCATTGCCGGCTCAAGGATCAGCGGAGCTGGAATGAACGTGTCCCCTACGTCCTAATGTTGGACATGGTAGCCTTATTGCAGTAGCTTCCAGTGTTTAACATCTTATGGCTGCCAGGGTCGTTGACGTCGACCTTTACCTTACTTTACCATTAAAGTCATGCGTTTACACAAAATATGCGTGGGGAGGTCAGCTAACTTACTTAAAAATAGAGGTGTCGGCGTGTATCCGACATGGAATGAACAAGTTTGTTCTTTACCACTTTCGCATCTTATAAAATTACTTTAACTGATGTTATGCCCTAATATTTTACTAATAAAAACATGGTTTAGCAAAAAGAAATATCTTCGAAAATAAGTAGAAATTAAACAGCGTCTTCTACATTGATTGTGAAAAGATTGAAAATGGTTCATTTGCATTCGCTAGGTGGAAGCACGGTTTCAAAAGCCCATTGAGCTGGCAGTTTCAACACGAATTCTAAACACGTAAGCTATTGACTACTCCTTTTCGTTGCTTCTCTGATTGTTGTAATACAGCATTTGTAAAGCGCCTCGCATGACCTCTCAAAAACGCTCTAAATTTATTAATTACTCATTTATAACCGGATGTCAGCACATTATATAATCCGCTTACGTGATTCTTTTCTTGTACCTCTACAGATGGGACGGATAGTTGAGTCAACTAGGAAAATTTTCTATACCTGGAGTTGAACCTTGGGAAACTAAGTAACTGGCTTTCAATTTCACCTCATTGCATCTACACCAAACAGTGATGAAAAGCTGATGAGCCTACCTCCACAAGTGCAATTTCACCATCAATATTGACTTGTTCAAAATTAACGAAATCTTATATCCATATACTTAACAGAGGGCGCTTTCTTCGGCTAGCGATGCAGAGACTGTGTGGGGATTATAATTATAAAGGGCGACTATACGAATATGGGTATATATGTATGCACCCCATAATTACAAAACCATATGTACATAAGGTACATGTATATGGTTTTGTAACTGAAGAGACTAATTTAGCGGGTCGGCTTGCATCTGTACTGCCTGACTAGTCGAAGATGACATCCAGATGGCGATGGCCTTGATGTGAGAGCAAGTTGTATGGCCTGCATTCCATTAATTTTTCAGGGTTGTGTCAAACATTGCTATAGTTCTGTGCCCCCGGCGACCTGTATGGATTAAAGTCTGTATGTCCAACTGCTTGTGACTCACTTCGCTTGGTCGACCTGCATATAATTATGTACTGTTGTAGTACATATTCATGTATCTGTCTTTCTGTCTGTCCGTTTGTCTACCTAAGCAAAAGTAGGCATAGACAGCAATACCTAGAGAGGTACGTACAATCGGAAATTACGGACTGGGATTGTTTACTAAAGTCTTAAAGTGAAGAATGACAACTTTTGTCAGTCCAGAGCTGCCTTGTACCGATTTTACAGCTAAAATATTGCCGGGGCCCAAGCAATGGCCGGGCCCCCAGGCTCAAAATATTGCCGGGGCCCGGGCCCCAGGGGCACCCATAGGATCGACGCCACTGCTTTTCATAACACAGTACCCTAACAACGCGCTATACAATTTCTACAACGCGTTTTAAATTTTCTTTCGTACTTGCGAAAATTAGGGGCCCAGCAAATTTTTGGATGATCTTTTAGTAATGAATAATTAATAACAATTACAGATTCGGAAAACCAAAATAGTCAGGATTTAAGGATGTAAGGATGCCTGTCTAAAGCCGACACATATGCCAAATTCTAATACAAATACTTGTTACGCTGAACATAATATTACATTGTCGTTTGGGCTTCATACTGCCTGTTCTCCATTTTAATATAACCCTCTAGTTTTCCAGTGTTCATAGCCTTTTCTACTTTCCAATTTTCGCAGATAATCCAATTATCCAAACCCCAACCAGGTTAGGAGCCATCCAAATTCGAAGAAGAGGACAGCAGTTATGCCTAGTGCGGACTTCCTCATCTAACTTTGGTACATAGTTATTTCAGTTCCGCCAATGTATCAAACACCAATTTTGGGTCGGTCTGCAGTGCGCTGAATCTAATTGGAGTACCTTTACTGTACAGGGCAGAATCAAATCCCCCCCCATACCATGATTAGTCCTGCTGAATCAAATTTAGCCTAATCAAAGCTTCCCCTGGAGTCCTGACATCTGCAGAGGGTGAAAAATTAAATGTATAGGTTTTATATAGCGACCATATGGCCTCGACCCTGGTTATTCTGCAATGAATTTATTAGGTGAGATCCTTCACCACCACTGCCCGTTTGAATAGGCGCCACACGATTCAAGGTCCCCGTGCACGGACCACACTAGCCCGAGATTCAAATCTCTGAAATAAGCCATGACCTGGTGGATGCGAACTGGGGATTCTCACGCACAGAGGCTCCTTGGCGTACGCATTTATCAACGTAGATAACTAGGCTAATGGGAAGGTAATCCCAAATACAGACAATGTGGGTCATTTCTCGCCAATGTCCTTTATGGATGACAGTACAAGGCTGTGATCAATTCGAATGGCTTTCAATCGCTGGCGAAACAGAGGCAGAGAAAGGGCACGAAGCTCATGTTGCACGTATACAAATTGTTCATTGGTGTTCCACAACTTACAGTACTGTTGTTACTGGATGGTCCAGAAAATGCAGTAAGCTCATGGTGACCATACATGTAAAATACACTGGTATAACCCTCACACCACGATAACACGCACGAGGGTAACATCCTATTGTAATATTGTAACATCTTAAATAACTTGCAGCATATGTGTGAAAATGTGGTACATCGTTTTTATATTACATTACATTGTTGTGGAGTGTTTCATTGTCTTATTTAACTCAACCAACTGATGCACAGTAAATTTAAAGGTACGTATGTATGTATGTATGGCCTGTATGTATTTATGTATGCATGTATCTGATAATTTATTCATGACCTTTTGACAACCTCATTAAACAGCACTAGCACAAATTCCACACCAAACCGGGAAAACACACAATCGACTCTCAAAAGTTAACTCATGAAACGACCATTGCTACACAACAGTTATGAATAAACAACCCATAAACACTGCTACTGCAACATAAGCAACATCTGCCCCAGGGCAAATGACAACGTATTTATCATCAAGCGTACCTCCAAGGAATGTCCAACAGCCTAGAATAAGCTAAACTGCTAAATGCCAAATCATACCATTACATGTAGGCTAAATTTCTTATAAAACTGATATCCAGTAACAGCAAAAACTACAATCGCCAAACAGATCAGGCCCATACTGTTTAGTGGGAAGGCCTAAATGTGTTCATTGGGCCAGCAGTGGGCCCCCAGAACTTGACTGTAAGGGTCACCAATGCATTACAAGGCCACCATGCAACTAAGTGGCCCTCACCAAAAAAAGAGACGCTTAAAAGTGAAGAGATAACAGTGTCCGCTGGGATTGTTCAAATGTGTAGAGGTTCTGAAAAGGAGGTACATAAAAGTTCAGGCTGGGTTCTTAACCGAGCAGGATCGGTGGTTCAGAGGCAGCACACGCAAGAATCAACTTTTGAAGTCACTTCTTTGTTTAGTTTTTAAACTTGGCTTCGTAAATCTTGTCACAATACGCAAAGCTAAGCACAGCCACGACTCATCACTCGTCAGAGGTTCTGAAAAGTAGCTATATAAATGTCCAAATACACACAAACATACACGTACATAGCTACATAAACACATAAGCATGTATCTATGGACATTTATATAGAACCTTCGTGGAATCTCTTGTTACATGTACACATAAATACACAGATATGGTTGATAAGCAGATTTAGATAAAAATCAGATCATCGGTCATGTCAACCAGAACTTTGTCAATATCTACTTTTGCTAAAGCAAAGATTCCAAAAGGTACACAAAAGGCCCTATATAAATGTCCATAAACAACCCATTAACAAATCTCTGAAATACAGCCATGTCTATATACCAGTGTATTTTACATGTATGGTCACCAGAGGAGCTGACGAGGCCAGCAGCAGGACAAGTCATCGACATCATCAGCCAAGGCTAAGAAACTGAAGGCGCAAACATTAACAAATAAGCACTGATATTTTTTGGTTGGCCATAATAAACCAATTTTGTTAATGAATTATGACGAGTACAGATACAGGAATTGACAATAAGCAATGGAGGCTAAGAATCGAGCATCGGAATGTTCCTCTGTTCACGATATTTGTGCTGTTCTCAGTTGATTTCTGGCATCGTCTCATGGAACTTGTCTTCATATGCTTTTCCTTTTGCCTCCAACAGTCGCTGCAAACAGACATCAGTATTTTTATTATTTATTTAATTCTTAATTTTTCTCCTATTACCTTCAAAACTGCTATAAATATACACTAGTATTTCTATTGCTTATCTAATTCTTAATTTTTCTGTTTTTTCCTTCAAAATTACTATAAATATCCACTAGTATTTTTATCTTTATTATTTACTCAATTCATAACTTTTCTGGTTTTTCCTTCAAAATTACTATAAATATCCACTAGTATTTTTATTTTTATTATTTATTTAATTCTTAAATTTTCTGGTTTTTCCTTAAAAATTGCTATAAATATCCACTAGTATTTTTATATTCTAACAAAACTTTACTTGTTTCTTTTTTGCCTCATTTGCTACATACATATAAAAATATTGCATTACCAGGTACATTACATTAAAAGGCGACACCAGCTTACCGCATGGTGGATGTAGGTGTCACAAGAATAACACCAGATGGAGAGATCGGCATAGCTAAGCACCACTGGATGCTTTGACAGGTGGTTGTGCTCTACCATGTGAGCGCCATGATACCGTGAGCAGTGAACCTGAAATCAACCAACAAACCAGTCGCTGAAAGGCACGGGCAAATTCTTTGCAAATGACTGACTCTCTGTCACCAAGCAGTATTAATCTGTAATCTACGACTGACGACACACAGGGTAGTCAAGAGAAAATGAAGCAATTCACAGGTACCCAATCACGACGTTCTTATTAAGGCTGAGACCAGTTTTTCACTGTCAAATGTCAGTGCAAGTAATAAATTTATTACTAGCACTGACATTTGACACTTTAAAACACCCTAGAAGTAGCTCATTACTGATGGTGCTATATAAACTGTCAACAATCACAATCACCACCAGTTATCTCAGCACTATTTGTTTACAGCTCTTAGTTCTAATAAACTTTACCACCACTTATGCTACATTACATCACAAGAAGAGAAGAACTTTGTGACAAGAGATTCTCTCTAACTACACCAGTGTCTTACTTCATAGCACGTGAGGCAGACCCAGTTCTCTCCAAGAGCGCCACACTGAAGGCACTCCTGGCTGGAATTGAGACCAGAAGCTGGAACCGGTTGGACGGCGTCGACATGAGGACAGTAAAGGAATGGGTCGACTGCAAACATCTGAAGGCTGGGCTGAATCGACAAATATACAGAATATCGTGTGAAGGAGAACTCCTTCAATTTCATGCATCTAGTATAATCATTATCAAATATCATAATCATAGTTAGCATAATCAAATCATCTTCGCTGTCGTCATCGTCGTCTTCATCATTTCTGCATTTATTGAGCAACCGTATCTAAAGACAGAATCAGTTGATGGCACTGAGCAGTTGTGAGTGAAGGGCTTACTAACCAACCATCATCAATTTTTGACACAACAACCACCACCAGTTATCTAATTATCTCAGTACTATTTGTTTACAGTTCTTAAGTTCTAATAAACTTTACCATCTCTGATGCTAGCAAGCGTAGCACTTCAATGAGGTGCCATACTTAGAAGGTGCTACATCAAGTTCGTCCTTAGACATCATCATCATCGATGTCATTGTCATTATCACCTGGACCATTTTCTCTTACCTGTCCCTGAGCCAAGCTGTTTAGCATCTCGTGGAAACTGCCTGTCTGTTGCTCGCTTACATCTTTCCCTCCAGTTGCATACAGCAGTTCGCTGTCATTGCTGGCCTCACAAACTCCAGACTGATCGCTCGCCCCTGACTCTTTTGTCGAAACTAAATAAAACAGAAGAACACCTACAGGTCAGTATGTAAATCTTTCTTCTTTTTTAAGTCAGTGAGCTCATCGCCCGTTGGCACATGTTCGCGTGGTTCACTGTAGATTTCCACTGGCCAAAAGCTCATGACATAGGTTGCTAGGCAACCTTTCACTGACAGATGGGCTGATAACAGTGAAGCTTCTATGATGGACTGTGTAGTCTGGGCCTGTGGTAGTGTAAATATATTACACCCTGGTATCTATCTACCTTGGTAAGACAGTGACTTCCAGTATGCCTTGTGCACGTCAATAGTTGTTAGGATGGTCTCGACAGCTCTAACAAAATAAACAGACTGCATGGAACAGTCTTCCTGACCATGTGAAGAATGCCCCATCTCTGGACACAATCAAGTCACGACGCAAGACCCATGGAATATTCAAGTGATAAGATCAACTCACTCTCCATTGTTTTCAATGCAGTCACGAGTTTATCTTCTTCAAGACGACCTGTTTTGTGTCCTAATTTCGACAGCCACAATAAAGTCTGTTCTCTTGTTGGCATTTTCACTGAAAAGCACAACAGTGCATTCATTAAGACATCGAACAAAACATCTCAACAGCGGTCACTCAAGTGCCACAATGGCTTTGCTGTAATTAAAAGAAATTCAAAATTTTACAGTCAAAAGTGAGCATTCAATTAGATGCATCTGTTGAATGCAACAAATACCCCCAGTTTATGTATAACATCTATAATATTTATACATATTATATCGATAATTAACAATATAAACCATTAAAACTGCTAATCAGAAACTGTATGACACACTGAATGGTGGGCAATGTTCAACGTTAGAAAACTCAACTGATGATCTTAATTGGAGTCTTTGAAGCAACATTACTGAAATAAATGTAAACTTCATTCTCTACATAAATTTACTACATGCTACATTACATTATGCAAACAGAATAGTAATTTAATGTAACAAAATGTTAGCCAAACAAGAAACAAACATGTAAACGATTCAGAGCTTAACATCTTAAGTGGAGTTCTAATCTAATCTAATCTAATCTAAAGACTTCCATAGCACAAGGCATCAGTCGATGGTTACTTCAAGTTAAAACTGCAGTCAAAACTCATAAATCATTGGAGAGGTCAGATCGAATTCCAATTGGTCAGAGAAACCAGAAGCCAGGCTATGGTGGGTAAGCAAGTTGGAAGAGATGCATCTTAAGCTTATACCTGAATGACATCAAAGAACTGACAGAACAAATGGAACTGGGCAGTGAATTCCAAAGCTTTGTACCAGCTACTGAGAAGGCATGAGAGCCCAACACCATTCGGGTATAGGGCAAAGGCAAGAGTCAGTGTAACAGTTCATGACAATCACGCAATCAACTGAAAACAGAAACTAGGTTGAGAAAATCTTGCTCTGTTCTTTTATATACCTTGGTAAGACAGCGATTTCCAGTATGCCTTGTGCACGTCAATAGTTGTTAGGATGGACTCAACAGCTCTAACAAAATAAACACACTGCATGGAACAGTCTTCCGACCATGTGAAGAATGCCCCATCTCTGGACACAATCAAGTCACGACCCACCTTTTTAAAATATAATCTGACTGTTGTTGACCTTTTAAAAAATCATGTACAGCGCCCTTTATCCGGCCTTGGTCGTGCTATGGCACTATATGAAAAAGTTATTATTAAAGTCATCTAACAAGAATAACTTAATCAAAAGACAATGATAATTTTTCTAGTTGTCTGAGCACTGCTGAACTTCTTTATCTTAATGCATATCAACATCATCCAGATTACCTGATTAGTTTTTCTAGAAGTGGCAGTATATAAATTTAAGATAACTTATAACACTATCCTTGGAAGTCATATCAAGCTTCTTCCCTTTCTGGCTTCCAGGCAACCACAGCTTGTTTGCCACATGATATCTCTGTACATCCCCTCAGACTTGACGCAGCACTCTTGAACATGCTGGTGCCCTATGTTCTGCTTTCAAGTAGCACTTTAACAATTTTAGAGTTTACAGTTGCAATTACAAAGTATCTCATAACAAGGCCTTGTAACACACAATTAGCAAGTAATTATCTTACGAAGCTGATGACGGCAGTTTGACACTTGGTACAGGATCACCTAGCAAGACAGAAGCGCACGCTGCGACACAGTCTGGCAACATGCTCAGGTTGTAACCACCCTGTCAAAACAATTAAATTGCAAAATGTTGGAAGCAGATAAATTCGTCTGTTACACAAAATGAAGGATAACCATCAAGGATCAAACTAGAAACCTATCCCTTCTAGATTCCTAAAAGCTTCAGTATAAACAGCCAGATACATAAAGCCTTGTCTGATTCAACATTTGTGGCTGTTTAAATTTGGTACCAGTATATGAGTTATAAAATAAAGCATCCACGTCCTGTAGTGGAATACAAAGGAGGCATTCATTTAGCTCTTGGGCCAGGAGAGCATGAATTCCAAAGTCCCGGACCTTTTGGGTAGTGCATCGCAGGACTTGCTTTTTACTTTGTAGATCCCCCAGTACCAAATTCTACTGTGTGATGACAGAGGCAAGTAAGTAATTTTTTTACCACAAGACAATGCCCACACTTTATAAACAATAGTGCATATGATACAGTAAAGATGGAAGCACGGCGTCAGCAAAAATATTTGCATACTCAAACAACATGTGTTATGATAAGAAGAAATGGTAAAACATAATCACCTTATCACTGTTATTAATCCAGCATGTTCCTGACACTATTTTAAATAATTAAAAATGTCAAAAGTTCCTAACCGAAAACTAGACACACTTGCCTCCAAAACTAAGATGAGTCGACCGTTAGCCAGGCTGCTGAGCAAGTGAGTCATCTGGCCATATCCAGCTGCAGTAACTCGGCAGCCTCCCTAAACCAATATCAATTACAAAGATAATCATAATCTAATCTAATCACTTCTATAGCACCGTTATCATAAGGCCCAAGACATCAGTCGATAGTCGCTTCAAATCAAATTACAATCAAAAATCGTAAACCATTGGAGAAGCCAGGTCAAATTCCGATAATGATAATAATAAAGACGAAAGAACAGATGAAGGTTTGCAGAAGCCGAGCTGCTTACAAGATAGTCGCCAACTGCTGCGTCAAATCCAGCCGATACAAGAACCAGATCAGGTGCAAACTGAAAACAAAAATTAAACAGAATTTATTTTCCAAAAGTATTTTTATTTTCTTAGCAAAGATCTTTATCAAGTTGACCAAACAGAATGAAATCGAGTTTTAAGGTCTTCTCTCAGTTAAAGTACGCAATGAAGTAATACACGATTTGGAAAAGTAATAAGGTGATCAATGGCATTATATGGCTAACTTCTATGGCAACTTCTATGGCAACGGCGTTTAACGCGCAAAGCATCAACCGATGGTGCACCAAAACCAACCCCCAGTCAGGTCAGTACCCAGAAAGTCAGTCTGCCGAAAGTTAAAGCAAGGTTCTGTCAAGAAAAGCTGAAGCAAGGTCTTGTTAAGTGAGCTAAAGCGAAATAAGGTTTATCTTAAATAGATGCTTGAGATCTTGCACTGCACAGTTCTTCTGGGGACAAGAGGCCAATGCAGACAAATCTATATGTTGACTGTTAGAAGATCTAATTGCTGGAATCTCGGGCTAGCACGATCTGTACAAGGGGCCATAAATAGCGAGATGCCCGTTCAAATGGGTAGCAGTGGTGAAGGATCTCACCCGATTAATTCATTGAAAAACGAGCAAGGTCGAGGTCAAACGGTGGATATAGAAAAATGCGTACATTTACATCTAACTAACAATCAAAGGTGCGACTGACCTCATAAGCCACAGGTAGAATGACCTGTTGAAATGCCGCAAGATAGTCTGAGTCATTCATTCCAGGCTAAAATAAAAACAATATTTTATTCATTTCATTATGAACTTTAAATAATAAAATTAGATAACGCTAAACAAAGAGATAAAATTGAAATGCGTAGCATTACAAATTTCAAATAGGCTTTCTTATCTTATTTTTTATTTTATCTGGAGAGATCGATAATCACAGCTGGTCCCGTATTTTTTGAATGCATATCTGCTGCAGTTTTTATTCCAGTCCCATGAGCCTCAAGGATCATGACTTATTCTAGATCTGAAAATATTTAGAATCAGGATTATCTAGGATTAACTCAAGGCTAGACAACGTTTGGAGTCAGAAGTATGTCGGACTTACTCTAGGCCAGGCAATGTTGATGTTGTAGCCTTTTCCTGGACCATGGCCAACATCGGATGCATATTTGTCGTCAATTTCAGGAAAGGCATTTTTACCCCGGTGAATCGATATGTAGAGAATACTACAACACCACCATCAAGAGCTGTCATCATCATCATCATCATCATCATCATCATCATCATCACTGTAATAATCATCTGCACAAGCACGATAATTTGCTTAGCAACATGATGCAGAGCACAATAAATAACTGGTTCTAACCAATCTTCTTCCCATTATCAGCATCAGTGATCTGACAAGAGGAATACATCAAAAGCATTTCGATATCACTGACTAAACATGCCTCAGATTCACCATTTTGGAGCGACTTTGTGAACATTACAAATACTCATAAAAATTTTGCTGTTGTTGGCCCATCTTTATGGAATGAACTTCTGCTATCATTTCATGAAAGGGTCACTGTTGGTGATAGAGCTCAGTCAGCTTGTTGTTTAAAGACGTTCTTATTTCCCAGGGGCTCTCATACTGCATGGAAGTGCCTCTGAGTAGTTTGTTCTGTAAGAAGCGCTATATAAGTTATCAAATACAATACAATACAATAGTAATATCCAATCAGTCTCGTCCTAAGCACAACCATCATCACATCCTCAACAAATCAAGAACACAGCTGTTACATCATCGTCATGCCATTCTCTGGGTCAAGAGGTCAAAGCAAAGTGCCATCTGCAGCCGGCACAGGAAGTTCTCTAAGTCTCTCAAAGTCCTTACCTTGGGTCTTCATAAAAGATATTCTGTGTTCCGTTGCCATGGTGAATGTCCCAATCAACAATCAACACCCTTGAGTCATAAAAAACAATATTGTAGAAGAAACATCTTAAAAATTATTGTAAATAAATGTACAAAATGACGTATATCAAAGCCTTAAAAAATTAAAAAATAACACATACATCTTTCAAAATCACAAACAAACGTCCTTCCACATATTGCAAATAAAAATCAATACATCTACTGTAACCAAACATGAAATTTTGGAGGTTTTAGCTGAAAAATAAGCATTTTATATCCACGCAATTAACGCTGAAATTTCGAGTGGATTCAATCCAAAGGAATTGTACCAACCTACCTCTGAACACTGTGACGCTGTTGAGCATATTTGGCCGCTATGGCCACATTGTTGAAAATGCAGAATCCCATCGGTGTGTCCAGTGACGCATGATGTCCTGGAGGCCTGTCACCAAAAACCAAAACTAAACAGTCATCAACGTAAGGACAAGAGTGCTTTTTACGCAAATATACTCGTACACATCTGAGTATTTATACAGCGCTTCTGCACAGCCTCTTTAGAGAAACTGAAACACTGAAACCTCTAACAGATCCATAAGGTATGACTAAAGGCAGTCTGAAAGTATTTACCTCAACCTAAACTCACAGTAATTTATTAAGGACTCATAAATAACAATACTACAGAAAAAAGTCACATAATATATATATATATAACATAATAAAATAAGATTTTATTAAAATTATTATAATATATACAAATATATTGGTTCTTTGAATACTCACCTAACAATAGCCAAGCCATTTACACTCTACAAAAAATTAAACAACAAAGGACCATAGGAAAAAAACAGAAAGCAATAACCTCTTTGAAAAAACAGACTTAACCGGAAAGCCAAAAATTGCCTAGGAAGTTCTTAATTAACAACATGCTATTCAAACATTTCTTACTTCCAAGGATTTGTCAATCTCTAAAACAAAGCAGCCCTGTTCAAGCCAAACGATCCAAGCAGAAGCTTAAATACACCTTGCACAAATCCCAGATTTAAACCAATTTTCATGGATTAGGATTGGAAAAGAGCAGATATTGTTCTCGATGCACGACTTTTGCAACAGCCTACCTTTCCTGACCTACTAAATTTCGACTGGACTTCAAAGAAACATTTGGTGTAAATAAAGGAACGTTTTGTGTAAATAAAGGAACGTTTTGTGTAAATAAAGGAACATTTGGTGTAAATAAAGTCCTGTTTAGTGTAAATAAAGGAATGTTTGGTGTAAAGAAATAAGTTTGCTGACAGCCGGAAGAAGTAAAGAATGATATTGGTACATTAGAAGTCCTCAAATTCGATAATAATGCAAGCCATAAGAAGCGTTTAGAAAAACTCACCTGACCAGTGAGGACCTCATCCACCACATTCAGCGTGCATCCAACGGCCAGCGATGCACAGCGAAATACATCCTACAGCAGAACATTAACTTTACGTTTCTGTAGCTTCAAATTTATATAGCACCACTTCAAGAGAATCTCCTTAGAGGTGCTCCTGATCCAACAATACAAAACCACGATCCAACATTTGCGGTTTATTTCGACTGCAGCTGAAAATGGTGATATAACTGGGTTCAACTACACTAAGTATGCAAACTATGCATACTATTAACTCAGTATGGGGCACGGTAGCCAACTGGATAGAGTGCTTGGCTTGTAATGCTGAGAGTAGGGGTTCAAGCCTCCCCTGAGATGGTGACTGTGTAGGGACCTTGAGCAAGTCCTTCACTTACAAGTGCTCAGTGCCATCGACTGATGCTTAGTCATTAGATAGTGATGCTTAATAAATGCAGAAATAATAATAATAATAATAATAATAATAATAACAATAATAATAATCGAACTTAGCTACACTACAAGTCTTAAGCAAAGCAATCTGAGTAAGTAAGTAAGTAAGACTGGCAAAGTATCTCATTGGCTGACCTTTGACATGTAGACTGAAGCCAAAGAACTTTCAAGCTCCTCCAATTCCGCAAGCGAATACTTTTCATAAGACTTGACTTTTTCAACGAGCTCCTTTCTGAAATAAACATAACCAACCCTCGTTACAAACACAGACAACTCAACTGCCAAACAGGCAAAAACATAAACTATAATTGGGTTCATTTCGTCAAGTGGCAAAGGATAATTCCTCTTCCACTCAAAAACATCGGCATTCTTCTAAAGCCCCTTTAACTCTGTCACTGCCATAGTGATATGGGACAGTCCCACTCCCAAGCCTGGATAAAGAAGGAGGGTGACATCAACGGCCATTGATGCCATAAGATGTCGTTAAACTGTGGAACTCCTACAGCCCCTCTACCTCTATCATCTCAAACCCCTCTATTTACACAAAAACAAGCCTCAACTGCTTGTAAAATGAGGTAAGTGACAGAGAAGGGTCCCCAAAATGCTGGTGGTAGGAAATTATACAGATGGGGACTGCGTCTGCATGTGCAAAAAGGCACGAAAAACACATCTTTCTTTGGTACAATGGGACAAACAGCTAACCAGAGAAAACTGATCTTACACCACAAACAATGTCATCATCTTATTCGCGATTTATCTTACTTTATCTTAAGTCATAAATAATGTCATTGTCTTACGTGTGAGTCAAACATATTTCTTCATCTGTTGCAGTTCGAGTCTGCAAGAGAGAAAAATCTCCCCTTAGGATTTGACGATCAGCAATGAAAAAGTGCTGTTCTAACATCTTCGATTTACAGCAAAAACCAATTCGTTTGCATGAGATGAGAATTTTAATTATGCAATTAATCAGGTAATTCAGTAAAATTAAAATAAATACTTGCTAAATAAATTGCTACCAAATAAACAAAACAAATAAATTTAAAAAACATTCAGTAAGTTATCTTCAACAAACAGACTCCATAATAAACAAATCAGATAACAACACTGCCAGGGCCTAGAAAGCGATAATTTCCAGCCCTCCAAGAGGTTGGAAGAGACCTGTCGGATGCCCTCACCACACATGGACAAGAACAGTGGAAGCTGACCTGCGCCCACTGAACTTCGGGTTACATACGGCCTGGAGATGAGTCCAGAATAGAGAACAGAATTCTCATCGTAATCACGTGAGTTTTAAGGACTAATTCAGTACAATTGGTGATTTAGTGAAACAGAAGATTACACACTTACGGGCAATTTTTTACACCGACTCAGGATGCCAGAGTCATGAAGGGTGGCAAGAATACGTCTCAGTCGATTTGGTCTTTCTGGATGGTCATCTCTGAGTTAAGCAAAAAATTTGCAAAAAACCGTTAATACATGCAATATTACTCGATGTAACATTATTGTTACAGCAAAATCGTGAACCACGTTATCTAAGCTTTTCATAAAAAGCCATGTTATCTAAGCTGTCTACACAAAACCAAGTTATCTAAGTTATCTATGGAAAACCGCGTTATCCAAGGATTCCATTGAAAAACATGTTCTCTAAGCTATCTATGGAAAACCGTGTTATCTAAGGATTCCACTGAAAACCATGTTATTTAAGTTATCTATAGAAAACCATGTTATCTAAGGATTCCATTGAAAACCATGTTATCTAAGCTATCTATGGAAAACCGTGTTATCTAAGGATTCCATTGAAAACCACGTTATTTGAGTTATCTATAGAAAACCATGTTATCTAAGGATTCCACTGAAAACCATGTTATCTAAGCTATCTATGGAAAACCGTGTTATCTAGGGATTCCATTGAAAACCATGTTATTTAAGCTATCTATAGAAAAGAATATCATCTCAGCAATCAGGACTGTTGAGAGATCCTTAAAAGGCACTAAATCATTGTTCAGATACCAACATATCTACTAGCACATATAAATGAACAATGCCATCTAAGCCATCTATGCAACACAGAGCATTTCTGACTCACTCAGCATCCCGAAACTTGTGCAAGCACATAATCTCATCGTAGGTGACACACGTCCTGAAAACAGAAAAAGCTTGATTTCACAACATAATTCCAAACTACAATCGGAATACCCCTTATTCTTAATTTATCATCAGCATCATCATAATCATCGTCATCATGATCATCGTCAACGTGGTCAATATCATACATGCAGTCATAATTAAAGTTACTGTTTTGCCGATTTTTCTCCTGCCCTCATCTTTCATATCCTAATCTCGGCAACATTGTCATCTTCATTATCATCCTCTCTTTTTCATTTTAACGAACCCATCTTTATCATCTTCGACACAGTACCATCTTTCTGGAACAGCTTCCCACTGGAAATCTGAAATTTTCCGGCTCATGCACAGAAAACATTGTGACTAAAATTAAGAAGCACCTTATTTTGAACCACTAAATGGCCACATTCCAGGGCCTTTGAGAGATATAAATGTTCAGATAAACACATACACATAAATGTATATACCATCACATTGCAATTACTTGTCACCTCAATAAACATAATTTCAGCCAAAGGCAACTAAACAAAAACTTACGATGGCATCAAGATTTCTACGGCCTGATTCATACATTGTCTTTTACAGGAATGCTTCTGCTTATGACTCATAACTAAAGCTACTGCTACCACACTTTCACCTTGGGCATGTGCTTCAAGAATGGAGACTGCTTAGAGAAAAAGGTCATTCAAGGCACAATTCCTGGATACCGATCTTGGGGAAGACCCAAGATGACATCGATCGATAACATCAAGTCATGGACTGAATTATTGTTTGTCCAGTTATTACAGGAGACAAGGGATAGAAGCAGATGGCACAAAATTGTCCGTGGTGCAGCCAATCCTCAGCTCGAGGACGGCTGAAGACAAGACAAGACTACCACTAAAAAAGTGCAGAGTGAAGACAGCATTTCAAACTGAAACAATAGCTTATAAAATTTACCTGTTTGAAGGTTTATGTAATGAAGTATTTTTAATAACGTCATCAATTGTCTTATCACAGGCAGCTGTTTCCTCTTCTGAGTAGCTTTCGTATCCATCAAGTGCAAAGGATTCTGGACGTGTCTGATCATTGAAGAAAGACACTCCTCTACAAATTCATAACGATAAGTCAAATTAGTACTATTAAAACATCCAAGCAAAAAAGGCACTGTGAATGATTTGAGATTTATCAATGATAAGAGATTTGCCATGTTAAACATTTATTTGAACCACCCAATAACTAAACAGCTTCATCAATCAATAAACAAACCAATTAATGACTGGACATATCAACTGATTGATTCCCTAAAACACTGGGCCCACAGTCAATAAAATATAATCATTTGATCCACTGACCGATTGAAAAATCATCAATGAACTCAACTGATTAATCAATTTCAACAAATCAATCAATAAACAAATCAACAGACAAGTCAATCAATCAGTTTCTTTTACATGTTTACCTTAATCAACTCCTTACTTCTTAGGAATTTCAATGTCTTTGAAAAAGTCAGGTAATTCGTCGTCTGAGCTTGCATCTTTCTGGTACGCAAAGCACTTCCAAAATGGCCGCAAAACTCTTATCACGTGCAAAATAGATTCTTTGGTGCTGTTAAAAAAGCCAAACATTAAACTGTTGCAAATGAAAAAGCAACAAAAGCATTATTCTCATAAGAAAGAAAATCACAGTCATCATCATCATCATCATTAGCATCACCATCGTTATCATCTTCATCATCATATCACATATGGACAAGTATATCTATATAATTATGCTTCATTAATTAACGATAAATAACACTGGAAAAATACCTGTCCATCACAGGCATAAGAGGTTGTAACAGAGGGCAAGGGTCGTCCAGAAGGGTCTTCAGCGTCAGGGCTACACCCTCTGCCAATGACTTCAAACAGTAGCCACCCTAGCAACGTTAAGAAAAAACAAGTTACTAATTCATTCATTACAAAATTAAATACTACTTAAAGAAATACTTGAAATTTTTACTGATATTTTATATATCATATATTTTTTAAATATTATAAAATTTTTACCGATATAATTGATAGCACTTATTACAGGTCAGTAAATCTTAATTATTATTAATATTTCTGCATTTGTTAAGTGCCCCTATCTAATGACTAAGCATAAATCAATGGCACTGATTAATTTTGAGTGAAGGACTTGCTCAAGCTCCCGACACAGTAACCACTTAAGCAGCGGCTCGAACCCATGCTCCTCTGTTACAAGCTGAGCGCTTTAACCAATCGGCTACCATGCCCCACTGAGGCGCATAACGAGTGCGTGCAAACAACATGTCAAAGGTCATTACATGAAATCGTCAGTAGGTTTAACTCGCTATTGTTAGATTACAGAATCAGTGTGCTAATCATCTGACCACGTGCTAATCATCTGACCATGTGCTAATCATCTGACCACGTGCTAATCATCTGACCACGTGCTAATCATCTGACCACGTGCTAATCATCTGACCATTGTCACCAAACACGTCTTCAATCATATTAGGTTAATTAATAATATATTTATCACTCTCTCCAATGACAAGTTATCAATCAATGGCAATCTGTAATTAACAATAACAATCAATGCTTTCTACCTCCCTACTTGTCTTAGTCCATCCTAGAAGATATCCCCAAGTTAACGTTTTCAGAATATGCTGCAAAATTCCTCCTCACCTCGAAGACAACACAAAGTTTTCCTCCAGCAAGGCCTTTCACCATGTGTGTGAAGTGAGCGTAGACTGCGGGCGTAAGCTCACTCCTTCCCTGTTCAAAGAGTAATTTGCGTAACCGTAATCGTCATTACATGTGATTTTATGCATAACAGTTCATGCTACCTTGCATGCATCACTGCTATAACAATTACATCATCGCTAAACTGTTATCAGTTTTAGTTAAGAAAAATAAGGCTGAAGAGCAAATGACTGATTTTAGAGGAGTATTCCGAAAGCGAAAAAACAGAGTAATCATTCAAGAAAATACAGAAACACTTTCCAGATTTACTTCATACACTAAAGGACCAATTTCTGCATAACACTTAAAAAGACATAAACAGGGTAAAGATATCACCAAACTAATAAACAACTGTAAACTGTGATTACACTACAAAAAAGTGTAGATTACCTCAGCATCACCAATGGCGGCATCATAACCAGACGAGACAATCACTAACTCAGGATTGAACTGTAAATATGTAATGTAAAATTTCACATTTGTAATACAGTGGACGGAGAGCAACTAAAAGTAAATGAGGCTTAACTGAATTCTGGTATAAATATGCTAATGTTATGCTATGAACATATTTTGGTAATTTAATAGTAATAAAATTGCAGACATAGAGTAACTGTAGTATAGTAATAGTAATATAGTAGCAAAGTACAGAAAATACAGAAATCTGTTTAGTACGGTTAACAGCTAACTGACCCTATTTTGGTAACCACTATACAACAGCTTTATTTAAGTAATCCAATTTAAAATGGCATTAGTACAGTAATTAATTTTAAATGGGCCACATTTATTAGAAGACAGTCACGAAAGCCAATCCCGAAAGGCTGCTACGAGTAGTAAGTGCTAGTGCCTACTTTTGGGTTGCTTCCTCCCCTCTTTCCACATGACCCACCGTCAGCTGTAAAACTGATGCACTCATTTTGCACCATGGATTGCCAGATGGCACCAGTGGAAAAGAGATACTGAATTATCAGTCATGTTTGGAGCCAAACTCCGAAAAACTGGGTTTGCAGCCCAAAAGTCTAACAAACAACCCCCATTTTGGGGGGTTAAAATGAGTAATTTACAAACCACAGTAAAAATAATTTAGCTTAAACAATCTTCCGTTCTTTAAGAAAAACCAAATTCACCTCATGGGCCAGAGGCATCAAAACCTGATGCATGATTGCTAAATAGTCGCTGTCCTTCATACCAACCTAAAATATGAACAGATTCAAATGTCTGTTAAAAAGGCATAACAAGACAAAAAATGGTAAAGCATGAGAAAGATGTGGAACATAGTTATTATTATTATTTCTGTTTATTAACTGCCGCTATCTAATGGCAAACATTTTCAATTTCAAAAATCAATCGATGGCACTGAGCAAATGTGAGCGAAGGACTTGCTCAAGGTCCCTACACAGTAACCGTCTCAGGAGAGGCTCGAACCCATGCCCTCTGTGTTACAAGCCAAGTTCTCTATCCAACTGGCTACCATAATCTCATATTACGTTGCCTTCATAGTATGAAATTTTAACACAAAGAAGAATTATAATCTAAAAAATAACACAGAATAAAGAAGACATGCAAGAACCTGGAACCGAGACACCAAAACGAAATATGATACAAAAGCAGACAAACTTACTTTATTAAATGGAACGTTGATGTTGAAGCCCTGGCCAATGAAGTCGTAATCCGACTGACGGAGGTACGGCCAAAATGTTCCGTGTTCATAACGGTGAATTGAAAAATACATCACTCTACAAATATTCAAGAAAATGCTGTGAGAAATACATGTAAACTGGATAAATCTCATTATGCTACAGTTGGGAGTGCGGCACAGTGGTAACTGGCACGGTGGTCTATCAGTAATGCGTTTGGTCAATGATCATGCGGTTGCGGGTTCAACTCCATGTAATGACACTGGGCAAGTTGTTTGCACACACCGTGCCTCTGTCACCAAGCAGTATAATTTGTTCCGGCGTACGCTAGGAAGTAAAAGACAAGTACTGCGATGCACTGGCCCCGTGTCCAAGACCTTAGGATTTGTCCACTACCAGCTCAAGGCCTAAAGAAAAGGAAATGAGCGCCTCCCTACATCTCACTGGTGGGATATGGAATACTCCAGCTGGGAGCCGCAGCAACACGCTTGTATCATGATGACATAGCATTCAAAGACAGAATTAAGTCAGGAATCCACGTTCTCAACTATATCACATCAGTTTGCGCAATAATGAAACTGGATGGGTTTTCTTTGATCATTTTTCCAGCTGTGGGCAAGCAGTAGTGGTGGGGGCTACCAATACCCATAGTGTGAGTACAGATGCTACTAGCCCATAGCATGGGTCAGTTTGCACAATAAGGGTAACACTGTTGACTGAAGTCAGAAGTACTGCAATCGCTCCAACTTGCATAAAAGAAACCGAACATGAAGATACATCATACCTGGGGTCCTCGTAAAACATGTACTGAGTTCCCTGTCCGTGATGAAGATCCCAGTCAATGACCAGTACCCGCTTAAGTCCTAGCTTATCAATGGCATATTTAGCCGCAATGGCTGCATTGTTGAATATGCAGTAGCCCGATGCCTCAGATCGCATGGCATGATGACCAGGAGGCCTAAAAATAGAAAAAAACACAGTTCGGGAAATTCCCAACAGAAGTTATTTTGATATGATGATGATGAGTTCTCTGCCCGAAGGCAGATCCATTGGCTTTATGCCACCCGGGGATGAGATGAGTGAGGTGGTTTCTCACTGCCTTCCTAACAGACAATTGTGGGTAAGCAACTTGTCCAAGGTCACTACACAGTGGCTTGAGGCAGATTCGAACCCACAATCCTCCAGTTACAAGGCTCTGATGATACCACTACACCACCACGTTGATAGAATGCAACCAAACCATCCATTAAAATATTACTCAACCACGAATCAGTTGTTCAATCAGTATCTGAACTCATCATTCAACCAAGAAAATGCAGGACTGAAACTAACAAAACGTAAATCAGAGCACTTACCTGACAAGAGCTATGCTATGTCGGACCTACCAAAGACAAACAAACAAACACGGTGTAATAGCAGTTTATAGCAGTAGTTTTTAGTAGCACTTTTCACTAGCAGTCTAATGCAAAGTGCAACAACCGATGGTCACTTCCAAGTCAAATCAACCTGCGTGCTAAAATCTATGGTTCTGTCCAGTCAAAACCATTAGTCAATTCTTAGAACAGGGAAACAAAGGTGAAACTAGGTCTTCCTGAATGCAATTGACCAGATAACATATACATAAACAAAAAGATGATTATCCCAAGTTAAAAGTCAATCGTGCAGAACAAACACTCACTTTTCCCTTCACAACCTGCTCGACAGCTTCAACGGCACATCCAGCGGCAATCATTGCCGAGGTGAAAGTCGTCTTTAATGTAAAACACATAAAAACTACACAAAAAAGAAACTAGAAAAATAGAACTATACGAGATAATGTTCAGTTCTTAATCAACTGGAAAGATTACATATTTGAGCAGGTCAGTCATATTAATCAACTTTGCGCAACCACTCAACAAAAATCAATCGATCAATAGTTCTATCACAAAAATCAGTCAGCCAATCAATTGATGAATCAATAAATAATGGATTATTTCGGAATCAACAACCACTCAATAAAAATCAATCAATCAATAGTTCTATCAGAAAACTCAATCTGCCAATCAATTTATGAATCAATAAATAATGATTATTTAGGGATCAATTTATGTATTTTTAGATAAGTTGATTAATTTACAGGTTAGTGGTGTGTGCTAACAATTTATTTTTCTTTTTATAGCTGTTTTTAAAGCTTGTCTGTCATACCGGATGGAAGTAAGCCGCGTCAAATTTCTCGGACAATACTTTCAGTTCATCCAAGGTCATCGTTGATGAACTTTTAATCAGATCATAATATTCTTTGTTGTGCAGGAGCAAAATTTCTTCTTCTGTTGCAATTCGTGTCTGTCAACAGATTGTAGAGTAACCGTAATCATAATCCCGAGATTTCCATAGCGCCCAACGAAAAGCCAACATCACGAGGACCAGCTTATTCACAGGTGCACAGTCAAAACAAAATCGATAGGCAAAAAGGATCAGTTCCAGATCAAGATCCAAAAGTCAGGTAGAGAGATAGCGCTACAGCTACAGTGGGTGGTGTTTGGAATTGAAACAGAAAGAGAGATAAGAGGAAGAAGGGGAGTCATGACAGGATTTGTGAAAGAAGAATGAGGAAAGGAGTAATAGTTAACTTATAAAGACTTGTGGATAATCATGAAATAACAGTCTGTCAACAGTTGTCTTATTATAAGGTCAGTTTCTAAAGGTGAACTATTCTTAAACTCATGACTCCAGCTGCATTATTGTCGGAGTTTGTCTCATAATGAAGCATATGATAAACAGGGTCTCGTGTAATAACAATAACAATAATAAGAAAAATTAAAACCGAGGGAAAACTGGAACTGACCGATATCTGAATGCATCGTTCTACGAGACCATAGTAGCGACATCTATCAATGGATGCCTTCAGTCGGCTGGGGCACTCCGGGTACGTTGGCACCCAGATGCAGTGTGGCTCCAACATTCGGTCATCATACAGAAGACCAACACTGCAGAAGAATCAGTGTAACAGTAGTAAGACTATAAGTTTTTGCATATTGTTAATTTTTAATCTTGCATTCTAAGTTTAATCTTTAATTCTGCCTTCGAAGTTTTGACTACTGTTATTTTTCTGAGATTTGAGATTTTCAGCGAAATTAGATGGTTACAGCACAAGAAACATTTTCAACCCACGTTAAATTGCACCTCTATAGATCTGTTAGACAGCTGTGTTTAGCACTTTCAAGAGGTTCCTAAAAGGCTCTATATAAATAACCAGTTACTTACATACATACAGTGGTTCAGCAGACAACACACTGGCTTTTCACTTCCACAACCTGAGTTCAAAGCTTGGATCGGGTTTTGAACCCAGGTCGAAGAACCGAAAGTGACAGAGCCTGATTACTTTGCATTTTATATTAAAATTACTTTTATTATTATTAATAATTTTTATTATTATCATTATTATTATTACATGAGTTTATCACACATCTAGTGTCAGATGTAATAAGCTTTTTGCTAAAAACAAAAATGCTCATATAAAAAACTAAACACAACAATTCAATGCTTTTTTGCTAAGTTACAAAAATTTCTGAAAGAAGTGAACATGGCATTACCCTGTGGGCTGGGCATCCTCAAAAGTCAAAAGCTCATCCTGAACATTTTGCGTATCCTCGTTCATTCTGATGCTTATTGAAGAATTACTGCTAATTTCAACTTTGCTTAAATCGGGTTATAGAGAAAAATGCTACAAATGTAAAGCAGAGTTGCTAAAACTTTAAAGTATGTCTGATCGGGCCCTTAAAATACATAACTGTAACTTATTTGCAACGATCGCATTAAGATTATACGATTTCTAGACCATCCAGGGAAACTACCACAGGGCTTGATACTCCAAATCCTCCGGTTGTGCAGAAAGAATATATGACAACTGTTGCAAACATAATTGCTTTAACCTTAGCACCACGCCAAGAAACTTCGGAGATTTATATTACAGTGCATTAAATACACTTAAGTGATTTTTTCTCTGCCCTTTGCCCCTTATTATGGTCCTAGATTTGTTTACATGTATTATATGCCACAACCACACCAAGCGATCGGTCGAATGGTCAAAGTTCTCTAAACCAAACGCCAGAAATTAAATCTGGTTCGATATAAATTCTGGTCCGATAGCTATGTAAAAATTCAGTTTTAGATTTTAAGGGGATGGATTTAATTTCGGCAACTCTGCATGCAAAACACGCTCCAACCCAAACATACACGACCAAAGCAAAACTCACTAACACAGACTAAAAATTATCTGGATGTAATTAAATTTAATAGTAAATAAGGAAGTAAGTAATCGTCATCGTAATTGTAAACTCGAGATTTTTTTACAGCGTCCAACGAAAGCTCAGTCGCGGAAATCAGCTAATTCACAGGCGCTCAGTCAAGAAGGGTTCGGTTCCAGGTCAAGATCCAAGAATCAGGCAGGCAGACACACAATCAGACGGCTACGGTGGGTGGTATTTGGAATTGGATCTGCAGGATCGATAAGGGGAAGAAGAGGAATCAGAATAGGATCTGCGAAAGGTGATTGCTTTCAATTTTGAAAGAAAGACCTGCACAGAAATTGCAAGGGGTGAAATGATGGTGTGTTCGTACCATGGATCAGATAATTGTCGTAATTCTGCTGGGAGTTTATTCCAGAGGGGTGGAGTAACCGTAACAGCGACTCTGTCTTACCTCTTTTGTCTCTCGCCAACCAGATCTTGTTCTTCCCGCTGTACCTCTGGACAATTCCTCAGAGTTCGTGAATAAGCCGATGCCCTACGCGTAGCTTTCAGGTAGCGCTCTAAATTTGACGATGCAATTATGATTTTGATTACGACAGTTTCATCTTCGTGTCTTCATGAACTCAAAAATTCAATGCGAATTTAGTGCAAATTTACAGACTTGTGGTCGCATATGAAGTGCATTAATAGTCTCTGCCAGTCTTAATAAGCGGACATAAACTGGGTCTTGCAAACGTCAGGACTGGCGCCAAAGATATTTGCTCAGCAGTTTCTAGCTGTATCTGAAGTTGAAGGGCGTGTCTTAATATATTGATAAAATAAAATTATTGGACCATAAATTATAGTTTAAGACGAGAGGGTTAAGTAAGCAAGCAAGCAAGCAAGTAAATAAGTAAGCAATGCGTTTGTTAAGTCCATCGCATGAGCGAGGAATCGTAGGCGTAATATCAGCATATTACTGCACTGTAGATGAGATATTACTATCAGGTTACCTTGTCTTATAGCAGGACCCAGACGTTTTGGGGGCTGTAAATAAATACATGCAAACGTCATGACGCATAAAGTCACCTTAAACAAAGCGTTCGCGTCATGACGTGCGTCGTGTCATTGGCCGTGTCTTCGCAAGCTATAATTGTCATCGTTTGATGATTACAATCGCATCAAGGGTTGAAATATGACCCAGGGTCGACACCGAAAAGCCGCTTGCATGAGCTAACCTTCGAGTTGCGCCTAAGTAGGGCACTGGGGCGGAGGCACAGAGACGGACAGAGAAACAGATAGACAGGTACAGATAGAAGGACGGAAGAAGGCAGGTAGACAGAGGCAGAAGCATTGACGGATGGACGGATAAATGGAGGAGGAATGAATGACAGAAGAGAGTGTAATGTACACATAAATGCACACTTATATAAATAGAGAGAAACAGAGAGAGGAAGAGCGACATAGAAAGACAAAGACAGAGACAGAAAGACAGGGAACGGAGACTGAGTGAAAGATAGATGACCGGGCCCAAGACAATGATACTGAAGTGTGCAGGAGACAGACAGACACACAGACACACAGACATACACAGACAGACAGACACACAGACACATAGACACACAGACACATAGACACACAGACACACAAATAGACACAGACAGACACACAGACAGACACACAGACAAACAGACACACATAGATACACACAGACAGGCAGACAGACAGACAGGACAGTCCTGGTAAGATGAATTGCAATCTTTGTTTTTGCGGTCCTGCATCATCAGCTGACTCCGCTGAAGCGTGACCTGCTCAGAGAGCGTCGCCCTCTGTCGAGCTTCTTACGAGTCGCATACAGAACAAGCCAACAGACAAGCAAGCAGACAGAAAGGCATACACACACAGATACATTTGACAGCGGATTGCGATGTACAAAATGGTGCTACATGAAGTGTCTAGATGCACACATACAAATACAAACAGCCGTACAGATACTCACAGACAGACAGACATTCTTCTACCGCAGATGCTATCCTAGGTTCTTCTTCCCCTTATTTATCCCGCAGATCCATTTTCAAACACCACCCGCCGTAGCCGCCTGCCTGCCTGCCTGCCTGCCTGCCTGCCTGCCTGCCTGCCTGCCTGCCTGCCTGCCTGCCTGTCTGCCTGCCTGCCTGCCTGTCTGCCTGCCTGCCTGTATAACTCTTCGATCTTGACCTGGAACCGAACCCTTCTTGCCTATCGATTTTCTTTTTATTGAGCGCCTGTGAATTAGCTGGTTGCAGCGACTTAGCTTTCTTTGGGCGCTATAGAAATCTCGAGTTTACAATAACGCTTACGATAAACAGACTAACTTACGGATAGACAAATCGAAAGAATGACACTTAAACGGAGAAACAGGGCGACAGACAGGCATACAAAAGGAGACTTGAACACCAAAACAGACTAATCAGAACTGCATACACTGCTTGTCAAAGGCTTCGCTAATGACTTCTATTGAGCCGTTAACATAAACCAAACGACATCAGTCGATAGGCGCTTGAAGTAAAACGCATTAAAAAATTATAATCTTTCGAGAAGTCTGGTCTAAATCCGATAGGTCAGCAAAAGCAGCTGTTGGGGTGGGTTGTGTATAACTACTTTACCCGACACTAAATCGAGGACATGCTGAAACGCAGATGGATCTGCTGCGATATGATAGAGCAAGCTCGGCAAGCGCTTACAGTGGCATTCAGCATTTGCTGGTTTATCCTCAGCGCTGGCAGATTCTCTCGATGCGAGCGAATATGTCAGCCAATCGGCGCAAAGAACACTGAACGGGGACTGGGGAAGGAAAAGGAGGAGGAGGAGGAGGAGGAAGAAGAAAAGGAGGAAAAGGGAGGAGAAGGAGGAGGAGGAGAGAGCGCCAGAGGTAGAGGATGGGAATATTGGGAAGAGAGAGAGACAGAAATAGATGCGCGACATTTACTGGACAGTTGTTGGCTATTTTGAAAAACCGGACACTTGATAAAAGATACGACGACGGCGACAGGTAGGATTTAGACCGTTGTATGCAGCGTATGTTAGTATATATGTCTTTATGTATATATGTTGGCATGCATGTATGTATGTATGTATTTATGTATTTATGTATGTATGTATGTATGTATGTATGTATGTATGTATGTATGTATGTATGTATGTATTTATGTATGTATGTATGTATGTATGTGTGTATGTATGTATGTGTGTATGTATGTATGTGTATATGCATGCAGGCATGTATGTATGTATGTATGTATGTATGTATGTATGCATGTAGTATGTATTTGTATGTATGTATCTATGTATTTGTATGTATGCATGTATGTTTGTATGTATGTATGTATGTATTTAATTTGACTTGTAATTTGTGTGTTGTATTTTATTCTGTCCTATCCTTCTGTGAATTTGTTAATTCAATAGTTAGATTTGTTCTCAAGTACGTGACATCTGAAGGATTAGGTGCCACATTCCTTATCCTGCCTTGGCTTGCCTGGCAAATGCCATGGTCTCCTGCCGCTTTGATTATTGTAACTCGCTTCTTACTGACATTTCGAAAGCTACTTTGATGAAGTTTCAAAGGGTCCAAAACACCTTCACTAAAACTCCAAAGTATCAACATATATCTCTAGTTCTGATTCTGAAATCGTTACCCTTGCTACCCATAGACTAGAGAATATTTTTCAAGTCTGGCTAATTGTCTACAGGGTTCTACAGTTCAGCCAACCTCACTATCTTCGTCTCGTGCTGACTCCCAAGTTTCGTAACTACTCAGTTAGGTCCTCTGACTGTTTCGCTCGTGGCTTATTTCAGATATTAAAATCTTGGGCTAGCACGGCCCGTACACGGGGACCTTAAATGGCATGGCGCCCATTCAAACGGGCAGCGGTGTGTCCGGTGAAAGATCACACCCGATTAATTAATTGAAAAATGAGCAGGGTCGAGGCCATACGGTCGCTATGTAAAACCGTGTACAACTACGGTCGTCTGTGAGTAACCAATTACCCGTCCGCAGAACCGCAACAAAATTCGGAGAACGGTCCTTCGCGGTTGCCGGACCGGCGGCGTGGAACAGTCTTCCCGAGTACATGTCAAGTCGTCCCTTCACCGGACACATTTAAAACACGGCTGAAAACTTTCCTTTTCAGCCTATCCTTCGACGGCTGAATGCACTGGTGAATGTACAGCGCCCTTTTTTCAACCTCGGTCGTGTTACGGCGCTATATAAGTTGTCTTATTATTATTATTATTATTATTATTATTATTATTATTATTATTATTATTATTATTATTATTATTATTATTATTGAGTAATAATGCCTAGATTAGACTACCCTCTTAAACTTTATTATTATTATTATTATTATTATTATTTACATTTTACGTTTTACCTAGGACGAGGAAAGCTCTTGCCGTTTCCGTTGCTGGTCCCGGATTCGGGAACTCTCTTCTGGCGAACGTTTGCTCTGCAGAATCTGTGTCGGCCTTTAGACCTCAACTATAAACCCATCTTTCCCTGGATTCATTTCCTCAGTAGGATGTTTGGGTTTCCTCAGATTTCCCTCTTGGCTAACAACCGGACTTACCATGGATTTTGGCATGCTCACCGGTTATCGACTGATGCGCTGAACGTGTTACGTATATCATTGTTGTGGTGTGCCGTTCTTACATTATATCACTTTACATTATGAATGTATGTATGTATGTATGTATGTATGTATGTATGCATGTATGTATGTATGTGTGTATGTATGTATGTGTGTATATATGTATGTATGTATGTATGTATAGATGTATGCATGTATGTATGTATGTTTGTATGTAAGTTTGTACATGTGTATATATAGCCGTGTTTCATAGCCTTTTTGAGGTTCGCAAAAAGGCGCTATATTAATTTATATATATATATGCATACATGCATATATATATATATATGTTTAGCCATACGTATATGCATGCACATGTGTATTCTGTATGTACATATTGTAATTGCAGTTTGACATTTATAAAGCGCCACTTCAAGAATAAATTCATCAGGAGCTCCATATATCCCGACCAGTGAAGCCACTGTCAATTAAGACAGACTTCAGGCGTCTGCCAAACTGCAAAAGGGGCAAACTGGGGATCTCCAGCCGCAACTCACTAGAAAGGCTATTAATATATGTGTATACATATAATATGTATGTGTGTGTTGGAATATATATAGATATACATATATATGAATATATATACATATATATATGTATGTGTGCACTCTTTACATTCTGTATATCCATATACTTATGCATGTATGGTGATATATAGGGCCTGGACTCTGTCTGTGTATAGTATGCGTGGAATGCTTGTATTTAAATGCGAGGAAATGCGTTGGTAAGCAAGTATTTATGGATGGATATTTATATGTAAACATCGTTAGGTCGTTTACCGAAACTGAATAATGAACGAATAGGAAACAGATTCGTTGTTTGCCATCTGTTCTGAACGATGTTCATCCGTGTTGATAGATCTGTTGATTGTTACCATCAATCAGTCTTATTTACCGTTCTAAAGTATTTCTCTTTTCATGTCTGTCTGTCTGTCTGTCTGTCTGTCCTCCGTTATACTTCGGTGTTTTCTTTCCTCTTTTGGTTGGGTCTGTCTGTCTGTCTGTTTATATGTCTGTCTGTCTGTCTGTCTATCTGATTGTATGTCTGGCTGTCTATCTGTCTGTTTGTCTCTGTTTGTTTGTCTATCTGATTGTTTGTGTGTCTCTGTCTGTCTGTATGTCTGGTTGTCTATATGTCTGTCTGTTGTCTATCTGTCTATCTTTTCGTCTGTTTGTCTCTCATATTATTTGTTTATCTTCTTGTTTATATGGCTCTGTCTGTCTGTCTGTTGGTATGTTTGTCTGTCTGTCTGTATGTATGTCTATCTGTCTATCTGTTCGTCTGTTTGTCTCTGTGTCTGCCTGTCTATCTGCTTGTCTGTCTGTCTCTGTCTGTTTATCTTTCCCCTCTGGGTCTGATTCTGTCATAAAGTGCGTCGTTCGCTCTTCGTCACATTTGGTCTGTGTTTTAATCTTTCTCTGTCATTTCATCCGTCGTCTCATTAGTTTATGAATGTGTCTGGACTGTCTGTCATCTGTCTTTCTATCCGCCTCTGTTCTTGTCTTAGTCCGTCTCTGTCTCTCTGTATGTCTGCCCGTATGTTTACTATTGTCTGAATTTATTAGTCGCAACTTTCTAAATCTTATCGGCACGAACCAGTTTGGAAGGTTCGCGGTATGTCGGTGGTCCTTGATAGCTGCTCGGTTAGGCGTTTAAAGAAGTGTTTAGATAGGTCCTTGATAGGTCCTTAGAAAGGTCTTTAGAAAGGTCCTCTCTAGGTCCTTCGATCTTTCATTATATCGGTCTTTGTATGGGTGAAGTGCTGTGGAACGATCGCAGTTGTATGGTGTCGCGACAGTATTGTAAAAATTCGTCAACCTCATTATTCCGGTTCCAAGATGGCTTCAAAGAAATCGTTATTCCACAGTCTGTCTGTCTATGTGTCTGTCTGTCTGTCTCTATCTCTATCTCTAACTCGCTGCCTCCACTGCGCTCTCACTGTAGCACAGTCAAGGCAGGCTTACTCTCGGCGGTCACGTTTTTGACGTAACGTAATACAAAGAAAGGCTTTTAAAGAGGTATCTAAAGGCGTTATATTAGGTCTTCATACATACATTACATATATGTATATATTTGCATACATACATGCACACAGTACACATGCCTGCATGCATAATATACATACACACTTACATACAGGGATACAGAGATACAGAGATACATACAGACAGACAGGCAGACATACAGACAGACAGGCAGACATACAGACATAGCCATTATTAATTTAAACTGCTGGAAACTTTACACACGCACTCAAACATCACAATTCAAACAAACTTTGTAAGACAGAAAGCAAGCAAGAAAAGTTAATTTCAGCCAGAGAAGCTTCGCCAACGGCTAATGACAGGGTGTTTGTTAAACACTCCTCTATCGGACGGTCCTGTAAGACGGCTGTCGAAAATTTTTGCTCTCACAGTCAAGGAGATAAAGAGCAACATTAGGGAACACCGCATATACACAAGGAAACTGACAGCTACTGGGGAAGATGAATTGAGGTCCAACTAATCCGACCCGGGATCACATGTACTCTGCCCATAACTCATAAAGCGCCATTTCTGAGAACAAATCGTGGTGTTTTTGGTTGTCAAAGCGTGCAGAATGAACACTGGACATTCGAGCGAACGTACTGGAAAGTGCGTGTCCTTGAGATTTAGTCTCGGACAACGATTTCTGGGCATCTTCAAAAATTGGAGGATTCGTTTAAAAATTCAGAAGAGGTGTTTCTAACATGACGATCGCAAGTGTTAAACGTTTGAAACGTATCTTTGTCTTAGGTTTGGCATTCTGTATGTCTGTCTTTGTGGTTATACATCTTCCTCTGTTTGTTTGTTTTGTTAGGTATTTAATTGTTTGTGTGTTTGTTAGCGCCTACGATTCCTCGCTCAGCCGATGGACATATGGCGTGTTAATAAATGCATTACTTATTTACTTGTTTACTTACTTACTTACTTATATACTTGCTTTCTTACTTAAAACGAACTTGAGGCAATAGGATCTCTGGCTCAAGCGTGTAAGTCTGGGTGTGACGTCACCAGGTATAGGAAACGTAGAGCACAAAATTTGGCGATTATATTAAATAATTATATTAATTATATTAAATGATATATTAAATAATTATTATATTAAATTGTATTAAATTTAATGTAATACATAAATATTATATTATAAATTGTATTAAATCGACTTAATCATCACTTAATTTGTCGTTCTACATTAGCTGTAAGAATAACTGCGTTGAAAATTTCGCATATTTGTTAAAATTCATGGCGGTTAATAAGATGTTGTTTCTATGAACTGTATACAAATTTCAACCCCATCCTCTTCTGCAGCCATCTTCTGTCTTTTCTCTTTATTTTCTCCATCTCAAGGAAGAGGGAAGAGCCCGATTAAACGGCCAGGAGAGGCTTCCATGTTTAAAAGAATGTAGCCTGGATCAGTTCGAGGAAATGCTTTTTCCTCTTCCTCCTACATATCGCGAAGAGAAGTAACAGACATCGTTGTTTGTAAAGTTAGCGAAGATTACTAACTTACGTACGTGCTTAAGAAGCCCGTAGCGCTTAGTGTTATCGAAAACACGGAGATCAAAAAAAGGACCGGTCCAGCTGCGTAGTTGGTACCTACCATGACGCGAACGAAGAGGTTCGATGCGTAGTAGGAGACTGACAGGTACTCCCTTGTGCAAGGCACTAAAGCAATCGAGATTCAGAGGCAGCTGACATTCAGTAGTGAACATAGTTGGGTGCTCATCGCTTCTGCTGAACGATAAACAGAATTCTACTTACAAACCTACTCACCAACCACGACTATATATATTATATATATAATACGTTCATATAAGAAGTTACATAAATGACGACTGTATATATGTATATATGGGTTATTCCTCTTTTACTTAGACCCATTTCTGTGTATTCTATTTATACACTATTTGCGTCTCATTTCCGCTCTTGAATATATAGGCTTATCTAATCGTGATCGTAATCGTAATTCCAAGGTTTCTACAGCGCCCAACGAAAGCCACGTCACGGGGACCATCTCATTCACAGGCTCTCAGTCAAAACAAAATCGATAGGCAGGAAGGGTTCGGTTCCAGGTCAAGATCCAAAGTCAGGCAGAGAGACAACGTGACAGCTGCGGTAGGGTGATGTTTGGGATTGGAGCAGAGAGACAGACAGACAGACAGACAGACAGACAGAGACAGACAGAGACAGACAGTGAGAGATAAGAGGAAGCAGGGGTACCAGGATAGGATACATATAATTATTAGCAGTAAATAAGTAAGGATAGAAACGTTTTAGTTCAATTTTAAGTTTATAAATTTTTCTTTTTATTCCAGTTGCCTAAGAATCCCGTTATTTCCGAAAGCAGTGCATATCCACGCTACGTATATATAGTCATCAAATATATACATACATATACATATATATCACATATTAATACACACATATATATATAAACTGGCTATATATGTATGTAGTTCTTAGAAGTCTCTCTGTTTACATTACTCACAACAATTTCTCCCTAGAAATACTAGTTAGGCGATTTGAGACCTCTTTGCACCGTCTTGCTTTCGTTGTCTGACCGCTGTGACCCTACCACGCCTACGATTCCTCGCTCAGCCGATGGACATATGGCGTGTTAACAGGTACATTACATACTTACTCACTCCATGGCGACTCTTAAACAAGACTCAGATGTTACACTGACCAAGAATCTGGATATAACTAGATCCAACTGCGTACGCTATAACCTACGGTCAAAACATCACGTAAATACACTGTGCTAAGATATAACGGAAATCTTAAACAACTCGAATAACGAAAAAATCTTTATTAAATTCATATCCATTCATACTGAACAATAACGGTTATCTCCTTACTTATTTACTATTAATAATTTTTATTGTTTATGAACGGTCCCTTAAAAATACTTGCGTCTAAATCGTCAAAGGATTTATAAAGCTATTTTAGCTCAACCAATTACGTCAAACCAGAAGTAAACCGGAAGTTCACAATTACCACCAATTGGTATTGCCACAAACTAGGTCTTATATTGTATATTCCAGTTGTCAATTCAGAATTCAGAGTAAACGATCCCACTTGTTTCTGTTCTTTGATTGGTTGTGAATTTAAACTTCCGGTTTTACGAGATGGGTTGAGCTAAAAATAGCTTCATAAATTTTTGACGATTTAAACGCAAGTCTTAAAATGACGTCATATTATTACACAATTGTTTTGAAAGTAGAAGACGAAGTAGAAGGCGACTAGATCCTTCAGAAGCCATTCGATTACAACTTGATTGCAATCATAGTTAACGCGTACGTCTTTACGGCTTGCGTGTGGCCGGAAATACGTGGGTTGCTTCCGTTTATGTTTGGCTTGGAAAGAAGATCACGTATCACGTGACGCGCGTTATAAAGTACGCTGCGTGAGGAACACGATCACCACTACGAAGGCGGAAACTGGATCACCAGATACTATGACGCAATTAGGATTATGACGTCACCGCACTTGCAGTAGCTCTAGCTGACAGTGAAATCCGAAATCTGTGCCGCCGTCTTTGGTCTTTCTGACAGTTGTATGAACCGGTATGTAAGTACGTACGTAGGCCTATGCTCGTATATATGTATGTATATCTGTGTGTACAGTATGTATGTATATATGTATGCCTGTATGTATGTATATATGTATGTATGTGTATGTATGTATGTGTGTATGTATGTATGTATGCATGTAATATGTATTATGTATGTATTATTCGGATTAGACCTATGCTTGTATATATGTATGTATGTATATCTGTGTGTACAGTATGTATGTATATATGTATGCCTGTATGTATGTATATATGTATGTATGTATGTATGTGTATGTATGTATGTGTGTATGCATGTATGTATGCATGTAATATGTATTATGTATGTATTATTCGGATTAGACCTATGCTTGTATATATGTATGTATGTATATCTGTGTGTACAGTATGTATGTATATATGTATGCCTATATGTATGTATATATGTATGTATGTATGTATGTGTATGTATGTATGTGTGTATGTATGTATGTATGCATGTAATATGTATTATGTATGTATTATTCGGATTAGACCTATGCTTGTATATATGTATGTATGTATATCCGTGTGTACAGTATGTATGTATATATGTATGCTTGTATGTATGTATGTATGTATATATGTATGTATGTATGTATATATGTATGTATGTGTATGTATGTATTATGTATTATGTGTTATGTATTCGGATGACTGATAAACGCAGAGAAAATTAAAGCAATGCTTATTGAAAACCTGAGACGCCAATTAGCATCAGCCACCGGCGAGAACCGATTACACTGGCAGATCGATTTATTTATCCCGGGGGTCAAATGACAACAGATGATAATAGCAAAATCAAGAAAGACAAACGCAGGAATACATGAGACGATGATGAAACCAAATTTCCTATATGGATCAGAATGCTGTACAACGGCAAATAAAAAACAAAATGAAAAAGATTCCACAACAGAAATAAGGGGGCTACAGACAATTACAGACATCTCTCGTCCACAAAAAATACGAGAATTCTTGGACATGCAGACAATTGTGTTAGCCAAAGTCGTACAGCGAAGACTCCGCTGGTTTCGTCGTGTGGAAATAACACAAGCTGACCGAATATATATATATATATATATATACATACATACATACATACATGCATGCATACATACATGTATACAAACATACATACATATATACATACATACACACATACATACATACATACATACAAACATACATACATACATACATACATGCAAACATACATACATATATACATACATACACACATACATACATACATGCATGCATACATACATACATACACACATACATACATGCATGCATGCATACATACATACATGCATGCATACATACATACATACATACATACATACATACATTCATGCATACATACATACATACATACATACAATACATTACTTGCAAGACGCGAAGGAAAGAGAAGTTAAGGTAAACCACGATTGCATTGGATTGACAGTATAAACGCCGACATAAATTGACTTGTACTAAAACAAAAGACCAGCAATTAATACAACAAATGACCGGAGAAAACTGGGGTCATTTATTCGCACCCATCGTTGCCAGATGCTGGCGACAGAAACTGATGATGATGTTGATAATGATTGTGTTTCCACCTCTTCTTCTTCTTTCTTCTTCTTCTCATCCTCTTCTTTCTTTTCCATCTCTTCATCCTCCTCTTCTTCTTGATATGTTCTTCTTTGTATTGTTCTTGATCTCCTTGTCCTTCTTCTTGTTCTTCCTCCTCCTCCTCGTCCTCGTCCTCTTCTTCCTTTTCCTTCTCTTCATCCTCCTCTTCTTCTTGATATGTTCTTCTTTGTATTGTTCTTGCTCTCCTTGTCTTTGTCCTTCTTCTTGTTCTTCCTCCTCCTCCTCCTCCTCGTCCTCTTCTTCCTTTTCTTTTTCTTCCTCGTCCTCTTCTTCCTTTTCCTTCTCTTCATCCTCCTCTTCTTCTTGATATGTTCTTCTTTGTATTGTTCTTGATCTCCTTGTCCTTAATCTTCTTCTTGTTCTTCCTCCGATTCCTTTTTTCGTGGGGTATCTGACCTGAATAAGGATTCTGGTAACAAAATGCTCTTAACAGAGTGGGAGAGAGTCTATGCCAGTTTCGCATATGCTATAGATAGGCGCTTCGAGAAGACATATTGTCGTATTGTAGGCGAGTCCAAATACCTGCCAACTGAATTATGACTTCGCATGTCTACCAAGAGATGGTATTCATATGGTTCTCATTTTGAGGCACGTTGGACACAGCGAAAGGGAACAGGAGGAAGGCAATACCCAGAGCAAGAGACCAGACATGCAGGCGCACGTTCCTAGGAATAGCAAAACGGAAGCACGCTAAGTGGTGCCAGGTGCCGCGCGGACGTGGCAGACGCTCGTCAATTAGTATAGTGCTCAATTATCACGCTCGTTGATGACCTGAATTCGTCGGCACCTTTTGCGCGATTAGAACTGCTTGACGTTCTTGAGATGTTACCTGACGTTTGCTGGTATAAAAGGGGGCAGTTTGTAGCGCTACTTCAGAAATTCCAGGCCGCCTGAACATAGGCCGTGGTTTTAGCCATCACCAGTAGCGTAACTATGGGGCATAGGGGACCCGAATCTGAAAAACAGGGACCCCGCTCAGTGCCTGATGAAATGCGAACTTTTACCATCGCAAAAATTCTGTAAGGGCCCGAAATTTGAAGTTAATGTACAGACCATATCCGGGTTATCTGAACTTAACTAGTTTCGTCTTAGCTTATCTTGCCTTGTCCTGTCTAATCCACCCTTACCTCACCTTACCGTACCTAATTTTGCCCATCCTTTCGTTACCTTATCACACTATCTTACCCTACCTTACTTTACCTTAACCAGCCTCGCATTACCTTACGGCTTACGTATAATTACCCCTCCTTACCTTAACTTAAGCGTATGCGTTACCTTAACTGGCGTCACCTTTGCTTACCTTACATTTATCTAACATACAGCATCACCTCGTAGTGCTTTACCTTGATTTACTAGCTCACCTATCCGCAATGATAGATTACGATAAGATATCGCCTGATACCTTACCCTATCTTACCTTACCCTGATTTTAAAATTAGTGTGGCCAAAACACCGATGCTATCACGTAGCACGGTAGTTACATTGTAGCGTATACACTCAGACATTTTTATCAAATTCTCGTAGATGACACATTAAGTGTCTTGCTTAAAACCACAGTCGTTCTGTGTTGTTGTCTGGCAACATTAAATATGCACACTACACGTATGTCATCATAATCTAAAAGCCGATATCATGCAACGGAAGGACGTCACCGGGCGGGGTATTGAGTACGGTTCAGGCAACGGTTTCCAATCATATCGCCTTGAATTTATACGGGTTTAGGCGTAGAGCATCCGGTGTGATTTGCCAACTTCTGATTTGCTGATAACAGCAGAAGCTTTACAGCTTTTAAAGGACTCTCTCTCTTTCTCTCTCTCTCACTCACTTACTCACTCACTCACTCTCGATTTATTTCTCTCTTTCTCTGTATGTATATCTCTGTCTGTCTCTGTCTCTGTCTGTCTGTCTCTGTCTCTGTCTGTCTGTCTCTGTCTCTCTGTCTCTGTCTCTCTCGCTCTGTCTCTCTCTCTCTCTCTCTCTCTCTCTCTCTCTCTCTCTCTCTCTCTCTCTCTCTCTCTCTCTCTCTCTCTCTTCTGTCTCGGAGTGGTCAGATTCGGCTGCGCCAAAAACAATCACATTCATAAATGAATTAGTAGGTAATGTTGACGAAATAATTGCTTCCATAACTAAGCGTTGATAAAGATCGTTTCATGGCTTTCGAATTGGCGAGTGAGAGTAGATTTTATAGATCTTTTCATACACCGCTCTCTCACCTGCAAATAATTAGCGCCTTAACATTCGGCAGCTTTCAACCAGCGGTTCTTCTGTAGTCTAGAAAGTCAGGTCTGTTAAAGGCTGGACACTACTGTGGGTACAGATAACAACACCGGGTGGCATTCAGACAGTCACGCATGCATGCATGCACACATGTATTCATGCATACATTAAAATATACAACTGTGAAATTTGGTGATTGTCCATGCAGAAGGATAAATTTTGGTTCGGTATCACTTTTATGTGAACAAAATAATATAAAATGTGTCTTACTTAAATTAAGAGATAACCCATGCATACATACATACATAAATACATACATGCATAAATACATACTTGCACACATACATATACACATACATACATATATACATACATATTTAATGCATACATGCAAACATAGGCCTACAATGAAACAGAATTTGAGCAGAACAAAAATTGAACGTAAGTTGCAAAACAGCAATCAAACTAACTGTGGCAGACACATCTCTGATACACTATTGGATATATATGTATATATATATATATAATATCATACGAACCTAGAAATATGCATTATATAAATACACATATATGAATACAAATATAAGAAATTTAGAAAACATGCTTATTCAGCTATAAATAAATTATATATATATATACTCGAATGCACTCTATATTTAGGAATACAAGAATCTATGCGTTATATATATATATATGCATAATAACTATAAGCCTATATCCAGTAATGTATAACGGCTATAGATTAAAATAAATGCGAATATTCGCCAATATTATACGTGTATAAAATAAACTATATATATATATATATATATCAAAAATATGTCATAACTGTTCTGTCGGCGCCCTTCTCTAATCATGCTGGACATGTCGTCTGCTCAGTATCTATAGGCCATTTTGTTTTATGGTCCAAATTTTACAGCGTCACCCGTCTAGCTCTATTAGTGATTGAACTCCGACTAATTAGGAGAGGATTTGTTTATTTATAAACACCCAGATGACTCATTGCAACCGTCGGAAAGGGAGGAAAGTGAGGAGTTCCATATTGATCCTAATTTACACCTGCTCGGACTATCTGGTCCAGCTCTTCGTTGGTTTACATCTTACCTGCACCCTCGTACTCAGTCAGTTTGTATGAATCAACTCACTTCTGCGCCAACTGTTTTGAATTTCGGTGATCCCAAGGTTCTGTACTGCTTACACTGTATAACACTCCACTCGGTTCGCTGCCTACTGATATCTCTCTTGACAATCATTTGCATGTTGTTTTTCAAATTTCGGGCCCGGGGATCCCGCAGTTGCGGGCCTCCGGGGCCCCATAGTTACGCTACTGGTTATGATTAAAATCATGGACGATATTTAGGAAGCTTGGAATACATTTACATGCTGATGTTACCCAACTGTTTCTTTCATTTGATAGATCACGTCTAATCCTGCTCTACAACTGCTTGCTTCTGGTTTTGGCGATGTTCAGTCTTGGATGGTTAAGTGAATTTAACCGCAAGCACGAACATACTTTGTTTTTAAATTGCCCGTTTTTAGAAATTTTTATTTGTTGCATTTGCTGTTTTGTCTGCAAATTATTTTTGCGTCACACGCTTTTTTGGTATATGCTCTTCTGTCTTACAGTACTTTCCCAAAAATCTTATCCTGATTATTCCTATTATGCTTATCTCTCTTCCCGTTCCATTTTCAAAAACCATCCACCGTAGCCGTCCGACTGTCTGCCTGAGTCAACTTCTGGATCTTGACCTGGAACCGAACTCTTTCAGCCTATCGAGTTTGAATAAGCTGGTTCCCTGAGACTTAGCTTTCGCTGGGCGCTGTAGAAATCTCGAATCTCGAAATTACGATTACGATTACATGCTCCTTTCTTACACTTGTTTGTCATTTAGACCCTACTCTTTGCTGCTTCCCGCTCTGTCACCCAACCAACGTTTTGCTTGTCTGGTTTTATTCGCATATTAAATCATCCCTACCGCAACTACTTTCTTTGTCCTGTGTTCCGAGCACAATATCCGGGCTTCTTTTAGGAAAAATTAAGCATCAAACCCTTACTTTTTTTGATACAAAAATAGGGGCCATAAGAAATACTGGCCCCGAGTTGGGTCATAGCCTCAGGTCCTATGTGCCGGCATCTTTCAATACACACATTCATAGACATACATCCTTCAATACACACATACATAGGCATACATGGAGGTTGCAAGAGGCGACAGCTCGGTCTGACTGCATAACGCCATGGATATGTGCTTTCGTAATTGCGATCGTATCATCTTAAGCGTGGAATTCTAACACCCAACACTCTCATCAGAAATGCCATTTTGTTGGCCGACATGAAAACTGGCGATAATATGTCACTGTCAGACGCAGTCAATTTTCACACCAAGCCCTTCAACCTATGCTCAGGTCGACACCTTCGTCCGTGGCCTTCCTTATCGCGAAGCAGCTATATTATAAACATGATATATATTTTAAATAGTATATATTAAAATATGTCATATATATCACGTATTATTGAATTTTTATATAAATAAATTGTGTTTCAACAATGGCGCCCGTCTATCACCTAGTGAACACATTTGTTGTCTCTCGTGAGGAATATCGATTGCGGATACTCCATCACTTATTACGTGCGCTTAAATTTTCGACGAACATGTGGCGCCACCTATTTGTCTCTCCCGAGTGTCTAAAAGTCCACCTCTTTATCATCGCTTTTCGGTTTTAAGCTTTCTCCACTTCACCCTCGTCATTCATTTTCTGCCTTTCGGTTTATCTCACCTATTGATCAGATACCAAAAAACTATCGTAGATGGTCTCTAGCGGCTAAGAAGGATCAGCTATTGAGCATTTCTGTAGTTTGTAGTGGTTATAGGGCATACGAAATGTCACCTGAACCACATAAAACTTATGTTATGCTATGTTTTATAATGTAATGCCATGCAATGTCATCTTATGTTATCTTAAAGTGTGATTGTAAATGTACAAGTTTTTCTGTAGCGATCGTATAGCCTCGGCCCTGCTCATATTTCAATGAATTTATCGGGTGAGGCGTTAGGTCATGCTACGCTAAGTTACCCTGAAGTATTCCATGCTGCGTTATGTCATGTTAAGCCATGCTATGTTGGGCCATGCTATGTTATGTTATGCCATGCTACTCTATACTACACTGTGTTACGTTATATTATGTTATGTTATGCTATGTTATGTTATGTTATGTTATGTTATGTTATGCCATGTTAGGTTATGCTACTCTATGCTTCACTGGGTTGTGTTAGATTATGTTATGCTATGTTATATTATGTTATATTATGCCTTGTTATGTTATGCTACTCTGTGCTACTATGTTATGTTATATTATGTTATATTATGTTATATTATGCCTGTTAGGTTATGCTACTCTGTGCTACACTGTGTTATGTTATAATATGTTATATTATGTTATATTAAGTTACAATATGTTTATATTATGTTATAATATGTTATATTATGTTATACTATGTTATATTATGTTATAATATGATATTTTATGGTATAATATGTTATATTATGTTATAATATGTTATATTATGTTATAATATGTTATATTATGTTATAATATGTTATAGTATGTTATAATATGTTATATTATGTTATATTATGTTATATTATGTTATAATAATTATGTTATATTATGCTACTTTGTGCTACACTGTGTTATTTTATATTATGTTATATTATGCCTTGTTAGGTTATGCTACTCTATGCTGCACTGTGTTGTGTTATATTTTGGTACGTTATGTTATGTTCGAAGCGCAGTAATCTGTGTTGAAAACGGAAAATAATTCCGACACGCAGACTCTGGGTGGCAGCAGCTGGCGTAAGTGTCAAACTATCTGAGTTATGAAGCAAATTTCACGTTTTGGCAGAACAATCCGTCATAATGACACAAAGACTGTCAACTACCGATATGGCCGCGGACATGCGCAGAAGGTATCCGCAGACATGTTATGCTATTTTATGCTATAATATGTTACGTTATGTAATGTAATGTTATGCTATGCTATGTTACGTTATGTAATGCAATGTTATGCTATGATATGCTATGTTACGTTATGTAATGTTATGTTATGCTATGCTATGTTATTTTATGCTATTTTATTTTGCCTTATGTAATGTTATGCTATGTTATCCTATGCTATGCTATGTTACGTTAAGTAAGTAAGTAAGTAATGCATTTGTTAACACGCCATATGTCCATCGACTGAGCGAGGAATCGTAGGCGTGGGTGGGTTACATGTCAGACAACAAAAGCAAGACGATACGGATAGGTCTTTAGCCGCTTTACGAATGTGTCTAGCGAGATATTGTCGTGAGTAATGTAAACAGGAAGGCTATTCCATATGGCTGGTGCAGAATTGCTGAATCCGCGTCGTGAGAAATCAGACCGAAAGTCTCTGATGTCAGGGAAAGACAGAAGGTTTTGTGTCGCTGATCGCAGAGACCTGGATGGTAGGTAGCGATGTAAGGATGATGACAGGTAAGCTGGTTGATTGGTCGAGAGAGTCTTGCGTCTTGCTATGTTATGCTATGCTATGCTATGTTATGCTATGTTATTATGCTATGTTGTGCTATGTTATGTTATGCTATGTTATGTTATGTTATATTATGCTATGCTATACTATGTTACTCTTCCTTCACGTTATCTTTCCTTTGATTTGTCGTTTTCGTCCTCTAGTTCTATATTTCTCCCCCTTCTTTCTGTTCATCACATCCATTTTCCGCAGCTCCTCCTAGTCCTCTGTTTCTGCTTCCTCTTTCCTCCCTTTCCATCCTCCACAGTTCCCCCTAGTCCTCTATTTCTTCCTTCCGTTGCATCCTCCTCCGCAGGTGAAGTCCCTTCGCTCACTACTCACCGCCTCCCACTTCATGTCATCATTCGGCGATCGTCTTGCTAGCCCACCTAGATCACTAACCTCGCCCTGTTTAGCATCATCCTCCCACTCCTCTCCTTCCTCTTTCTCCTCCATCTCCTTTCCTTTTCCTTCCTCCGCGGTCTTGCATTTCTGAGTCTCGCTCTCCTGTTCTGACACACGATCGAAGACATCTGCTTAAGCTGCTTGCAACTGAAAAGAGTATCTGTCTGTCTGTCTGTCCGTCTGTCTGTCTGTCTGTCTCTCTGTCTGGTTCCTTTTCTTGCCTTGTCTGTCTGTCTAGCTTGCTGTGTTTGTCGATCTACCCGGCTCATGCGTCTGCATATCTGTCTGCATGCGTGCCTTTCTGTCAGACAGACAGACAGACAGACAGACAGACAGACAGACAGACATAAACACAGACAGACATATGTATATATATAAGCCTACATATGTATGCATCTTTTTTTCAAATACAAATGGAAGCTGATATTAAGAAACACGAGTCATTTGAGAAGAAATCGGAAAACGTTGCATAACGACCAGCTCGTGTCACAGGCGCTTTTGGATCGTGATCATGGTCATGCTCGCATCGGTGGAAAAAGAGAAGGAGACAGGGAATAGGAATAGGAGGAGGAGGAGAAGGAGCAGGAGAAGGAGAAGGAGGAGGAGGAGAAGGAGCAGGAGGAGGAGGAGAAAGAGGAGAAGGAGGAGAAGGAGGAGAAGGAGGAGAAGGAAGAGAAGGAAGAGAAGGAAGAGAAGGAGGAGAAGGAGAAGGAGGAGAAGGAGGAGAAGGAGAAGGAGAAGGAGAAGGAGAAGGAGAAGGAGGAGAAGGAGAAGGAGGAGAAGGAGAAGGAGGAGAAGGAGGAGAAGGAGGAGAAGGAGGAGAAGGAACAGGAGGAGGAGGAGGAGAAGGAGGAGAAGGAGAAGGACGAGAAGGAGGAGAAGGAGGAGAAGGAGGAGAAGGAGGAGGAGGAGAAGGAGGAGAAGGAGGAGAAGGAGAAGGAGGAGCAGGAGGAGGAGCAGGAGGAGGAGGAGGAGAAGGAAGAGAAGGAAGAGAAGGAAGAGAAGGAGGAGAAGGAGGAGAAGGAGGAGAAGGAGAAGGAGAAGGAGGAGAAGGAGAAGGAGGAGAAGGAGAAGGAGGAGAAGGAGGAGAAGGAACAGGAGGAGGAGGAGGAGAAGGAGGAGGAGAAGGAGAAGGACGAGAAGGAGGAGGAGGAGAAGGAGGAGGAGAAGGAGGAGGAGAAGGAGGAGGAGAAGGAGGAGGAGCAGGAGGAGGAGGAGAAGGAGGAGAAGGAGAAGGAGGAGAAGGAGGAGAAGGAGGAGAAGGAGAAGGAGAAGGAGGAGAAGGAGAAGGAGAAGGAGGAGAAGGAGAAGGAGGAGAAGGAGAAGGAGAAGGAGGAGAAGGAGGAGGAGGGGGAAGGAGGAGGAGGAGAAGGAGGAGAAGGAAGAGGAAAAGGAGGAGGAGGAGAAGGGGAGAAGGAGGAGGAGGAGAAGGAGGAGAAGGAGGAGAAGGAGGAGGAAGAAGAGAAGGAGACAGAGAATAGGGATAGGAGGAGGAGAAGGAGGAGGAGGAGCAGGAGAAGGAGGAGGAGCAGGAGAAGAAGGAGAAGAAAGAGGAGTAGAAGGAATAAGAGAATTAGGACTGCCTGACTCCTGGATATTGACCTGGAACCGAACCCTTTTGCTATCGATTTTGTTTTGACTGAGCGCCTGTGAATAAGCTGGTTCCCACGACTTAGCTTTCGTTGGGCGCTGTAAAAATCTCGAGATTACGATTACGATAACGATTAGTAAAAGAAAGGAAAATAAAAGGCATTAGGAGAAAGAGCAGAAGTACTTATATACAGGGAGAGGAAACTTGGCTTGACCCACCTGGACACCTGCCTTGATTAATCCGCCATTTCTTGGGACATTGATGCTATCGTGCGCTTGGCCGATGAGCGAAAGGTGGGTAGCTGTGTGTTAGATCAGCTAAGGCACTGTCTGAATCTGCCTGACCCCTGGATCTTGACCTGGAACCAAACCCTTTTGCCTATCGAATTTGTTTTGACTGAGCGCCTGTGAATAAGGTGGTTCCCGCGACGGGGCTTTCGTTGGGCGCTGTAGAAAACTCGGAATTACGATTACGATAAGGCCCAATTTCCATCACTTACGCGCGTGATCACATAGTCGCCAGGGCTAGAATCTCTTTCACATCGCGCAATATAAGCTCGAGAAAAGCGCTATATAAATGTCTCAAATAAACGCGAGAGAAGCGAGATCTTTGTTCCGCTGACAGAGCAAATGTTCTGCCCGGAAATGGCCAGTTCCGCCTATTCCGTCTCGTAAAGGATTAAGGCTGCGTTTGGGGACCTCTTCTGAAACCTGAAGACATCTCATCTGGATTCAGAAGAGCTTCTAGAACCTTAGTCCCGGCCTGAAGACAGACTGTGAGAAGAGCATAAATTATCCAGCTATTATGACTAGCATACACTGTCTCTCCCCTTGTGCGCGTCTGCCTGTCTCTCTGCTTCCATCCTATCTCTCTCACTCTAACTCTAATTATAACTCTCACTCTTACTGTCTGTCTGTCTGTCTTTCTGTCTGTCTGCCTGCCTGCCTACCTGCCTACCTCTCTGTTTCCCTCCTATTCTCTCTCACTTTAACTCTCACTCTCACTCTTACTGTCACTCTCACTCTTACTGTCTGTCTGTCTTTCTGCCTGCCTGTCTGCCTGCCTGCCTCTTGCTTCCCTCCTATTCTCTCTCACTCTAACTCTCACTCTCACTTTCACTCTTACTCTCACTGTCTATCTGTCTGTCTGTCTGTCTGTCTCTGTCTGTCTGTCTGTCTGTCCCTGATTTCTCACAATAACTCGGCTCGTCATGCCTCACTTGGGCCACGGTAGGGCAGATGCTAGCTTGTTCGGTTATTTGCCCGGAAGCTGTTCCCCGAAGCCTCGCCCTCATTACGCGGTAAACCGCCTCCAAATTCCATTATTTCTGCAGATACGGAATAAGCCGACTGCGAGGCTGTCACGAGGCTCCACGTAAATCCACAGATGTGCGCTTATGTCAGCTGCAAGCTGAAAGACAACATCTCTAAGCATATGTAATATTATATATGTGTGTTGGTGTGTGTGTAGGTGTGTGTGTGCGCGTGCGTGTGTGTGTGTGTGTAGGTGTGTGCAGGTGTGTGTGTGTGCGTGTGTGTGTGGGTGTATGTGTAGGTGTTTGTGTAGGTGTGTGTAGGTGTGTGTATGTGTGTGTGCGTGTGTGTGTGCGCGCGTGTGTGTGTCTGTGTGTGTTTACTAATGTGTATATTTGCTCATTTCCGCCAGAGCAGACAGAGATTTCAGCTCCGCTTGCACCACCTCTGCGATATAACCTAATCTAATCTTAGATCTTATGTATCGCCATTATAATAACACACTAGGCATCAGTCAACGGCAGCCCAAAGACAACATCGCCATCCTGTCAATTCCAGGGGTTAGTCCAATGAGACGGAAACGCATCCTAGGAGTAAGTACTCTGAAAGACAAGCGTCATAAGTCGAGAATGGAAATATACCAGGAAGATAACAGCGGAAACAGCTGGTGGAAATGCATTCCAGAACTTTGAGCTGTAGCAACAGAAATAGCCCAGCCACCGAGTGCAGTATTCACTCAAGGTATAGCTATAAAATGAGTACATCAACCTTACACTATCGGTGGCAGATCTTGCGGCGAGTGAGAGACTACCCACCTGCTTGCTCTTATATGTCGAGGTTAAGAAACTGAAGTCGCTAACTCTTCGTTGCCAGAACCGGATTAACCAGAATTCAAAGTATGTGTGGTAAGTATGTTTACTGTGTATTTTCGTGTTAAAGAATTGGATGAACTTGTATGTACAATTCATAGTAAAGTAAAGTATTCCATATCCCACAACTGAGACGTAGGGGAGGCGCTCATTTCCTTTTCTTTGCGCCCTTGAGCCGGCAATGGACGAATCCGAAGGGTCTTCTGCATCGCAGGACTTGCCGTTTACTTCCCAGCTTACGCCGGTACTAAATTATGATACTTGGTGCCAGACTCACGGTGTGCGCAAACAACTTGCCCAGGGTCGTTACACGGAATCGAACCCGCAACCGCATGATCGTTGACGAAAGGCATCACCGATTGACCACCGTGCCGCAGTAGATGTAAGAAATAATTTGAAAAAATGGATAGCCTCTAATATAAAGCCTGTAGCATTGAAGTTATTGTATACGCTTGGCTACTAGGATGAGTAGCACAGAGTACAGTACTGACTGAGTCATCTCACTACACTTTTCTTATTGTAGAAGTTTACGGCATCCCATAATCCCATGCGCAATACAACAGCCCCTCCCCAGTGTAGAGGTTGCAAGGACCTTCGAGAGGTTATTCCGGTCCAGATTGTAATGGCTGTGAGTTAAGGAATTGCATGCTATTCTTGTCATGTATTTATGTATACGTATTCAGTTGTCTTTAGGTCCGTATATACATATATATATATATATATATATATATATATATATATATATATATATATATATATATATATATATATATATATATATATATATATATATATATATATATATATATATATATATATATATATATATATATATATATATATATATATATATGGGAGTGCACGGTAGTCTAGGGGTTAGCATGCTGGACTATCAACATGCATATGTACATGTATATGTAAATGCTTATTATGCATTTACATATTCATATATGTAAATGAATTTATATTTGCAACTGCATATTCACGTGCATATTTATATCACCGATAGTGTAAATAATGGATATATGCATATATGTAAGTAAATGCATATTATGCATCTACATATTCGTTCTTCTGTTCATTCATTCATTCATCATCCATCCATCCACCCACCCACCCACCCACCCATCTATCCATCCATTCATTCATTAGTTTATTTATTGAACTCAGTAGTGACATCGTAATAGCATTATACAAAATGTCTCTGCCATGGGTTACAAAAAGCAGAACCGAAAGGTCAAAGGTCCCGCTTAATGGAGCCGCCTATAACACGATGCAGATGCACAACGACGAATGGACAACTGAAAATAGTCTAATTGGACCGCAACATTTTAGAGAAAAACATTTCAGAGCAAACAGCAAATAAATCGGAAACAAAATTCAGTAAGAAACAAACTTAAATAATGGATATTGTGCTCAAATGAGTATGCATACGTTTCTTAAATAAGTGTAGACTAGGCAATAAACGAACATCATGAAGCAATTTGTTCCATAGAGAAAGGCCAGCATCCCTAATAGAAAATAGCCTAGCATCTGTGCGGGCGTAGCTTCCATAGTACTTATCTTCTGACCTAGTGAAATATGTATGGTGCTCTGAATAAGTTCAAAAATAACAACTGAAAGATAGGGAAGGTGATGATGCTCATAACGATACATGAATTCGCAAATCTGTAACTTTTAAATATGATTAAATTTATTTCCGAATGTTCAGATCAATAAATTGTTGTTCGGTGGGTGTCGTAAACCTGTAATGATGCAGTCTGTGAGTTTCAGAAGTATAATTAATCGTGAAATCATAAATTGTAAACTCGAGATTTCTACAGCGCCCAACGAAAGCCAAGTCGCGAGAACCAGCTTATTCACAGGAGCTCAATAAAAACAAAATCGATAGGCAAGAAGGGTTCTGTTCCAGGTAAAGACCCAAGAGTCAGACATGCAGGTAGTCAGATGGCTACGGTGTATGGTGTTTGTAACTGGATCTGCTAGATTAAGGGTAGAAGAGGAATCAGGATATGATCTGCGGAAGAGGAGTGCTTTCAGTTTTGAGTGGAAGACCTGCGCAGAGATTGCAAGGGATGAAGTGATTGTGAGTTCGTATGATGGAGATGATAACTGTCGTAATTCTTGTGGAGAATATTCCAGAGGATTATAGCCGGAATTATTTCTTAGCCGGAATGAATAATTTGATGCCCTTGCAATATTACAGCACGACAAATACAGACAAATTGGACAAACAAAAACCAAGACGTAGTTGGCGAAATAAAACATTACTAATGCGTGATAAGACTCCAGTATTTGCTAACATTTAAGTAAATATATATATATATACATATATTAATTTACATACAGGACATGCATATACATGTATAAGCATGGAGAAACTTGTACATATCCGTGGTATTAATACATTAGTGCTTGTACGTAGGCTTAAGCATATTTTTCCTTACCTGTTTCAAATTACCTGTTATGTATGTGCGCCGTGCCGATTAAAGACAATTAATACTCCGACCCACAGGTAGGCTCACGTGTCTTTTGGTAATTGATGCTCAACACTGTATGATGATGCTCTTGCCACTGCACCTGGCGATGGTGTACAGAGCTATATGTACCACAGTCGCTGGTGCTACTGGTGATACACCAAGGCAACGAGAGAATGTGAAGTGCGGAATGATACTGACAGCTTCACTGATCACTTTCGTTGAGCTTTGAAACTATTGGCCTGCCAAACTTTTGACCTTCGACACTCTTGGCTCTGGATATTTTTGCCCCTTACACTTTGGCTTCGAATCAGGAAAGCCTGGCCTTCATTAGCTGTTTTAGAGAGGGAAGAGAGATTTCATTCCTGTTACAACGCCGTTCCGTTGCCATTCAGCGCTTCAGTATAATTGCTTTTCACCGAACCTTCGCCCAAATAGACGCTAACGAGATTAAGTGCAGACTATGGCTAACACCAGATCAAACAATCCTGTCCGACCTAATCGTCCACATCTTCAGGAATTGATGGGATATTATCCATTTGGTGCAAAAATACTATCCATCATACGAACTCACCATCACTTCATCCCTTGTAATCTCTGCGCATGTCTTCCACTCAAATTTGGAAACACTCCTCTTCCGCAGATCTTAACCTGATTCCTCTTCTCCCCCTTATCTGTCCTCCAGATCCAATTCCAAACATCACCCACCGTAGCCGTCTGACTGCCTGAGTGCCCCACTCTTGTATCTTGTATCTTGACATGGAACCGAACCCTTCTTGCCTATCGATTTTGTATTGACTGATAAGCTGGTTCCCGCGACTTAGCTTTCGTTGGGTTCTGTAGAAATCTCGAGTTTACGATACTACCGCTACTACTACTACTACTACTACTACTACTACTACTACTACTACTACTACTACCACTACTACAGTACTACTACTACTACTACTACTATTACTACTACTACTACTAATAATAATAATAATATCAGTGAAGAAAATAGCTAATCCAGAATAACACTCTCCATAATTTTTAAAATCCAAAGGAATCCAAAAATTTAAGAAACTGCCTGATGTTTTCAATGGGAATTAGAAATGGTTTTCGAAGCAGTCAAAATTGGCCGATGCGGACGGAAGGTGATGCCTAGCTCCTTTCCTTTCCATGGCGTCTTCATGTTTTGACATCTGATTCGGTCTAGTGAACCGTGACTCTCTGTCCGCGATTCGGTCTATGGCTGTCGGAATCCCACACAGTGTCTGCGCAGTCAAGCGAGACCAAGTCTGGCCTTTGTGCTCTGAGATACAGAGCTCGACTTCCTTAGCATCATCTGACATCATCATCAGCAGCGGCAGCACCATCATCATCATCATCATCGCTGTCGTGGTCATCATAAACATCATCATCATCATCATATCATCATCATCATATCATCATCATCATCATCATTATCGTTGCCGTGGTCATCATAAACATCATTAACATCATCGTCGTCATCATCATCATCACCACCACCACCACCATCACCACCATCATCATTATCGTTGTCGTGGTCATCATAAACATCATGACCACCATAATCATCATCATTATCATCAGATATTTAGAGATTGGTTTTACGAAACTGGACCGGTCAGTACTCGTGTCCTTTTGCCCCCTCCACTCACTGGACATTGCCGAGTGGCCAGAAATCCCACTGGCACTGGAGTACTTTGTTTTCAATGCCTCTGTATACCAGATTAGGCTGCGGGTTTCTTATAGCCAAACTAAACGGAGTCCCCAAGCAACGCTGGGGAAATACACAATAGCACTGTTGATACGCATTTCGCAGATATTATGATGAATTTATCAAAATGAAGCTTCCGTGACAGCTGCGTTGGTTGGCCTACAATGGTTAGGCAGCTGCCCATCGCTAGCCACCTGAGGCACATTGCAGGCCCGCTGTGGGCCCATTGCACTGGCTGTCAGGGTCTGGATAGCTGACATTTGCCTTCAATTCTGATTAGCTCCAAACTCCTACCAGTCGTCAGAATTGCTTCCATCATTCGCCACTCGCCTCAATTAAATACGACCCAGGCTTGTCTTGTCTTGTCTTGTCTCTTCGATCGTCCTCGAGCCGAGGATTGGCTGCACCATAGACAAATTTGTTCCATCTGCTTCTGTCCCTCGTCTCTTGTTTTATGTTATAACTGGTCGAACGATAATTCAGTCCACGACTTGATGTTATCGATCCATATCATTTTGGGTTGAAGACAACACAAGAAGTAATGGCCGAACTGTTGGCAGTAAGTTGTGGTAGAGGTGATATTAGTAGATGGTGGTAGAGGTGCAGTAATGGGGGATGGTATAGCGTGATGGTGGAGCCAATAAAATCAACTCATACAGTAGCGTCTGTAGCTCCAGACTAAGCAGAGCAAGTGTCAACTTACAGCTGAACTTTCAGCTATTGTTCAGTCGTTAAGCAAGTTCACAGATTTCAGCCGATCAGCAACACCAAGAGAGATTTTCAACGCACCAGTTAACCTTAGCAAGCAAGCATGAATGTCACACTGGCGACTTAGAGATGTTAGGATGAATAATTTAGCATTTAGCGCCAGAAATATTGCATTTCAATTATGCCAATCCTCGGCTCGACAACGGATGAAATGTTTTGCAGTTGAAGCTTGGGATTCCTTTGTACACATTGCTATAATGTCTTTCTAAGAGCTCTGTGTTCGTTCTTTCTCCACTCTATCTGTCTGTCGGTCTATCTTTGTCTCTCTGTCTCTGTGTCTCTGTCTCTATCTATCTTTCTATCTCTCCCTATCCGTACCTCTTTCGCTGCAAGGTACGGTCTGCGATTCTCTTCCGTTTTCAGTGGCATTAGCACAGAAACGGTCATCTTCATAAGGTTCCCATGGGACCCGGTGGATGGTTAGCATGCACACATTAAAATAAGCTGGTCTACCGAGATTCGTAAAGAACCACTCAGACTGCATTTGCTTCAGCCCCTTTCTCCATCCGCTATTCTCAAACTCTCAGCCTCTGACTGTCTGTCTGTCTGGCTGTCTGTCTGGCTGTCTGTCTGGCTGTCTGTCTGTCTGGCTGACTGGATCGCTGGTTGTCTGTATGCATGCATGCATGCATGCCCAGCCTCTCTCTTTCTCTTCTCTCATTTCTCACTCCCTCTGTCTTAAGAGAAGCATGTAGTATAAATATATATATATATATATAATATTTTTACCCGTACCACATGCATAGCATAGACTCTTTATATACCTACATATAAACATTTATATTACTAATATATATGTATAACTCTGTCTTCCATGTATAAAGTGATACAGTATATATCTATAATTCTCTAAAAAATATATGAATATTTGTATATATATATATATATTTGTGGAAAGGATGTTGGAAGCGACGCACGATAGTCATAGGATGATTCGTAGAGACGGTTTGAAAAGGCGCTGTATAAATTGGCGTCGTTCTACATTACATATACTCTATTTTACATTACATATACTCTGTTTTACGTTATATATACACTTTATTTTACATTACTATCACTTTATTTTCACGTTATATATACTTTATTTTACATTACTATCATTTTATTTTACATTACACATGCGTTATTCTACGTAACATATCCTTTTTATGTCACATACATGTTAAGTTACATTAAAAATGCATTTTTTGTTTAATTTTCCTAATTTTACATTACATTACGCAGCGAAAGAAGAACTAAGATGGCGACTTTTGAAATGTTGCAAGAAAGAGGAAACAATAATTGGACCAGTTTTCTTACTCTCTACATATTTATTTTCATTTTCTTCTTTCTTCTCTTTTTTCTCCTTTCTTGAAGAAAAAGCCCCTGATTTTGAAAGATTGTTTAGCCTACATTGGAAGCGTGCTTTTGCCATTTATGAAGCGCCTTTTTCGACATTCGAGATGTTTTTCCACATCGAGGGTTAGTGGAACACGACGCTTGACCAATTAATTAATTATGCACCCAAGGCTATTCTAATGACGCGATTTTTTCACCTTTGCATTTCTCACCTTTCGAGTTCTAATTCTATTCAATAATTCATGATTACAATTGTAATTGTAATTGTAATCTGACATTTATAAAGCGCCACTTCAAGAATAGACTCATCAGAAGCGCTCCCGACCCGAACCAGTGAGACCACTGGCAAATAATACAGACTTCAGGCGCTTGCGCAACTGCGGAAGAGACAAACTGAGGAATACTAGCCGGAGCTCTCGGGAAAGGCGATTCCAGCTATTGGGTCCAACATAGGCAAAGCTTCTAGACTGCGCTGTAGCAGTGCGCATACGAGGGACAGTCAGAAGTCCAAGGGAGGCCGACCGGAGAGTGCTACGGCCTGGAACCAAGGAGACCGAAACGCAGAAGTCCCTAAGATATGATGGAGCAGAGCCAACGAGACAATTACGCATAAGCTCAATTGTTAAACAATTATTAATTTATAGGAGAACCTATGTAGCCTGGTTTTTCTTTTGGTTCATTTGTTTGTTTGTGCGTTCGGGTAATTAGTTGATTGATTCTTTAATTTCTTGGCTCGTTAGTTCGTTCGTTAGTTAGCCCGGTTGTTTATTTGTTCATTTACTCATTGTTTCGTGAGTTAATTTGTTTGTTTATTTATATATTTCTACATTGGTTAGAATTCATTCTTCATTCATTCAACTCTCCATCTATCCACACATTGATTGATTGACTGACTGACTGACTGACTGATTGATTGATTGACTGATGGACTGATGGACTGATTGACTGATTGATTGACTCTTATCCCAAATTCAACATATCAGGTTACACATAAAACCCATACATTCCATAAAATTCATTCGTTTGTTCGTTCTTTCGTTCTTTCTTTCATTATTCCGTTTATTCATTTATTCCATCTATTCACTGATTCGTTCTTTCAGTGATGCGTGAAGCCATCCCACCATTAAGCCTTCAATCTACCCACACTAAACCACGAGCTCTGGATGGCGTGAATATAGGAAGCGATAATTCACGCTTCATTTGTTAGCTTGAGCCGTTGGTATAGCAAAGCACTTTTGTCCATATACGCTCTCTTGGTTTCCAGTTGAAGGAGGAGTTGCTGCGGTGGGGAATCTCCCAAGCAAAACTGTCAGAGGATCAGAGGAATAGGAACCCCGGGTCAAACCAGAGGTGTTTTCATTGGTCTGGGCTTAGTGGAACATCGAGTATTTATGGGCTACGTATTGGTGCGTGATAGTCGAATGATAAGCATGCTGGACTGCTAAGAGAGAGGTCGGCGGTTCAAATCGCTTCCACGGCAAAAGTATGTGGAATGTGTGTAGATAGAGCTTCTTGCTCTTATAAATAATTATGCAAGAGAACAAAGATTATTTTATGAGAACATAGATTATTTATCGTTTTCACAATCGCCTTTTGTTTTCGATTGATTGGAGGACACTGTTTTGATATGTAGTTTTGTGGGATTACAACTCGCTTATAAATCCCATCTGGTGCTTGGAAATGATGGACGAGATCTTATGGGAGATTTTCGGTCATTTATCAAGCGGCTTTTTAGGCAACAGTCTTTAGTCTTGAGAGTTCAGGATCTATCGGCTGAAGAGCCGACTTGCTCTCTAGCTAGCTAGCTCGCTCGCTCACTCACTCACTCACTCACTCATTCACTCACTCCCTCACCATCCCACTCATTCATTCATTCATTCATTCACTCATTCATTCACTCATTCATTCACTCATTCATTCACTCATTCATTCACTCATTCATTCACTCATTCATTCACTCATTCACTTACTCACTCGTTCACTCACTCACCCACTCATTCACTACCCACTCACTAACCCACCAACGCACTCACCCACTCACTCAACCCAACTCCCAACCCACTCACTTAGCAGAGGTATGGCGTACGCGATTAGCGCAAGTGCTAGATAAATCATACCAGACGCAAATATATTCAGTGACGCAGGAACCAATAAACCGCAGCTAATATAAGTCGATTCTCGTAGCTACTTTTGAACATTTTGCTATCTGAGTGCAAATGGAGACTTCTTTTGATTGGTTGTGAGAAATAATGTTATCTGTCTAGCTTTACATTACACGTAATACACACATTACACGTAATACACTTCGTTACATCGTAACACTACTATGCACGCATCGCAAATAGGTCGTGAGCTAAACGGTTAAGTACTTGAGTTTCGAACCCCGGATTAAGAGGCAAACGATCAGCACGTGATCCCTGGGCTCTTCTAGTAAGTGTTCTATGTATGTATGAATTTATGTTGCGCCTTCTATTATTGTTGTACAAATTTTTATTAATGTTTAGTTGCATCGATCAGCATGGTATGGGTTCAGATTGATTGAATGATCGATTGACTGATTGACTGATTGACTATGCGCGCATAGTAAGTGCTTCAAATAAATGTATAAAGGAATTTACAAGTAAATTAATAAATTTATGAATATGTAGCAAAAAAGACGAACAAATAAGCAAACAAATAATTTTTAAATAAAAAGATAAGAGCATAAAATTATGGTATTCGAATTTCTCTTTCTCTGTTCCAAGATACGAAACCGTCTTAAAGAAAGACTCCAGAAATCCAGTCGACAAAGAACTTCCTGGTCGTGAAGGGTCCTGGTAACCTGGGTGAAGGTCGAGGACCCGGAACTGGTTCAGCTGGATCCCATCTATGACCATTCCGCCGTCGAGTAAAACCAATCACAGCCGATGATGACAGAAAGCGTCATGCGTGACGTCAACGCGTCATACCTGGCGTCATCGGTATCATCGACGTCAACAGAGGACACGGAACGCCTCCTCGAGGCGTTCAACGACATCCTCGGCGTTGGAATCACGGGCATCATCTGCCTCTTTGGAGTGGCAGGCAACGTACTGACCTTCGTCGTTCTGCTGAGGACCTTCGGCAGGTCCCCGATGTTCTACGTACTTCGGATGTTGTCTATCTCGGACGGACTGTTCCTGCTCAGCGTATTCACCGTTCAGACGGTCGTTAACATTTACCCCTACACCGGGATACTTTCGACGTGCTTCCACTACCGAGGGCACGTCCAGTACTACGTCTGGCCCTGGCTGATGACCACCCAGATGACCACCGTCTGGCTGACCGTACTCGTCTCGTGCGAGCGGTACGTTGCCATCTGCCACCCGCTCAAGGCCGTCTACATGTGCACCATCGGTAAGGTACGCATGCTTGTCATCACGATCGTCATAGCGTCAATACTCTTCAACGTACCTCGGTACTTCGAGTTCACGACGGAGTACGATCAGCCGATGAAGAAGACGGACATCGGGATAGACTCCGTGTACCGCTACATGTACACGTGCGTCCTGTACGCGATCGCCGTGTTCCTGCTCCCGCTCATCCTCCTGCTCGTGCTGAACTTCCTGCTCGTCGCGGCCCTGAGGAGAGGCAAGCGGGAGTGGCGACACCTGCAGTTCAGGCAGCGACACGAGCAGAACCTGACCGTGATACCTCTGACGATCGTGCTTGTGTTTTTCCTCTGCGGAACACCAGCGTTGCTTGTCAACATCGCAGACTCTGTGTCGCCCGATCTCTTTCTCAACTCGTCGTTCGTCGCATTTATGATCTTCGCCAACTTTCTCGTCGTAATCAACTCCGCCTCGAACATCGTCATCTACTTCCTCCTCGGCCGGAAGTTTCGGTCACGTGTTGCGGAAATGATCAGGTGCAAGAGTTGCTGTGGAAACGGCGTCACGCTCGACTACGAACTCACTGAGCGACCAACTATCTGAACTACACCGTCGTCGTAGCAATAATCGGGCGCTATAGAAGTCACCAGATAACATATGGATGGTTAGAATGGATTGGATTATTTGGAGGATTGTTTGGATCATAGCTGTTGTGAGTGTGTGTAGAAGAAACTTGGATTAGATTAGATGATATTAAATTAAAATTGGAATGGATTAAATTGGGTTGCATACTTAGAGACGATGGATTAAGTCTATAAGGATGATTTTTCGTGAGTGTTTGTCAAGAAACTTGGCTACCTTTGTTGACTTTACATACTAATTACTTTCTGTAAGTTTTCATATCGTCTCATAAGTGTCTGGTAGATTTAAAGTGACAGTAAAGTTAAGGCAGACGATAACGGCTCTGAAAACCGTGATATGTGGTTGAACACTGGAATCTACTATTTATCTTACAGGTATTTATTTTCAATTGTCTGCTGCTCCTACTATAGTTTGTTATTTATTGACTGGTTTTCAATAACTGCTTTCATACATTACACACTTTCATATAGTACAGTGATTAGCAAGGCAAGGAAATACAGTTGGATATATTGTTTTTGTTGTTATTGTTGTTGTTGTTTGTGGTGATGGTGGTAGTAGTGGTGGTGCTGTGGTGGTAGTTTTCGTGGTGGTCATTTAGTGTTGTTGGTGGTGATACTGGTGATAGTGGTGGTGTTGGTGGTGTTGGTGGTAGTGTTGGTGGTGGTGTTGGTGGTGATGATAGTGGTGGTGATAGTGGTGGTGATAGTGGTGATAGTGGTGGCAGTGATGGTGGTTGTGGTGTTGGTGGTGATGTTGGGGGTGGTTATGGTTGTGGTGGCACTGGTGGGGTGGTGGTGATGGTCATGATGGTGGTAATGTGGAAGTAGTGTTGGTGTGTTAACAACTGTCTTACTTACTTACTACTTACCTTAACTTTCCTTACCTTACCTGTAACAACATGTACATTTACCCACATAGTTATATCTATTGGTATGAGCGTGGGCATGCACATGAACCCTGGATCTAGGTATTCTACTATGGTTGACAGTGCATAACAAGCACCCAGACTGCATACGTACAGGCGCCAGCGGTGACCGCCTGCCAAAGATATCCGTCTGGCAAGAAACGCCGACTGGCCAGTCCCTGGTGTCTATGAGGTCCCACGAGACAGCGATGAAATTGGATGGCCTCTGTGAAGGGAGTGGCCATCGGAGTCTGGAAAGAGAAGATTATAATTATCGTCTTGAAAATTATACATCTAGATGTCTGCTAAGAAAGATGCACTGCATTGTGGCTACGTTAGATCAGATAATGTCTGCCAGCGCATGTCTGTCAGATAATGTCTGCCAGCGCATGTCTGGTGTGCTGTTGTGATCACCCATCTGTGTATTGCTAAAACTGAAAATATATGACTGCAAAGAATATTTAAAAAAGCATATGTACACAACTCTACCTCAAATTAAATTAATTAATAATTCCTCGGTTAGAACTGTGTTACATTACGGGATTTTGTGTAAATTTACATTTTCTTCAAGCACTAATATCTGCTAAGATACGACATTTCATCAACATCAACTGTCTGATGATGAATTGAAATCACTGTGAACTATAGCCAGACTTTATTGTGGTTTTGTAGCAATTAGACAAAGGTGCATAGACCAGTGGAGCACAGACCGGAAAAAATTAATTTTTGCTGGTAATCACGAATCAGATCGGCCACATTAATTTTCCTGTAATTATCAGACACTCTCTTCACACATAATATATATTTAATCTACATACTGTACTTTATAAAATTTATATATATAAGACAAATTTATATATAATATGCAACACCTTTCCTTCATATATATACGTATATATGTAGGCTATATATTCATGTGTATAATTATATACTGTCTAAACAAACGCAGTGTGAAGACTGCATTTTTATATATTATATTATTCAGTTCTCACTGCATTTAGGACGCATGAGGCATAATTGTGAGAGTGCAAGAGTAAACACTACTTATTGGTCTGCCTTGAACACCGATCCTTTGGCTGAGGCACGCATCATGGACGGAGAAAGCGGACCAGACAGAAAGAGAAGGATGGAGACAGACAGACAGACAGACAGATACACAGACAGACACACAGACAGACACAGACAGACACACAGACAGACAGAAGAGAGAGGGAGTAATAAAGAGAATAGAACAGAGAGAAAGAGAGAGAGGGACAGACAGACAGACAGGAGAAGGACAGACAGAGGAGAGAGGAGTGATAGTGAGAATAGAACAGAGAGAAAGAGAGAGAGAGAGGGACAGACAGACAGAGGAGAGAGGGAGTGATAGAGAGTATAGAACAGAGGGAAAAGGAGAGAGAGAGAGAGAGAGAGGGACGGACAGACAGACAGACAGACAGAGGAGAGAGGGAGTGATAGAGAGAATAGAACAGAAAGAAAAGGAGAGAGAAGGACAGACAGACAGACAGAGGAGAGAGGGAGTGATAAAGAGAATAGAGCAAAGAGAAAGGGACAGATAGAGGAACAGACAGACAGAAGGAGAGACAAACGCAGGCAAAGGGAAAGAAAGACACAGGTACATGCAAAGGAACACCGACAGAGGACGGACGGATTGACACCCTCATTTGCTTAGTATGCATGAATTTGCTCCCATACACGGCAGTCTAGTGTTTGTAGCTTGCCCCTAAACGTGGCAGTCTGGTGTTTGTAGCTTGCCCCTAAACGTGGCAGTCTAGTGTTTGTAGCTTGCCGTTGGAATTAAATCATTGTCTTCATTGAGTCTCATATTTACCTAGCGCCACATTTCAATGATAAAGCATCAATCGATGGCGCTGTGCAACTGTGCGTGAAGCATTGCGTGAGGTATCTCTGTAGGTTTGCAGTAACTGTTTCGCGAAGGTTCGAACTTGCACACTTCCCGGTACGAAGCCAGCGCTCAACCAGTTGGCTATACTGTGTTACATAGTGGCAAAGTGCCTTGCCATTATTCCATCTTGTCTATCTGCCTTGCCATTATCTCGCTTCTCTGCCTTGCCATTTTCTCGCCTATCTGCCTTGGCATTATCTCGATTCTCTTCCTTTCCATTATCTTGCCTATCCGCCTTGTCATTATCTCCATTCTCTTCCTTTCCATTATCTTGCCTATCCGCCTTGCCATTATCTCCATTCTCTTCCTTGCCATTATCTTGCCTATCCGCCTTGCCATTATCTCCATTCTCTTCCTTGCCAAATAATCTCGCCTATCCACCTTGTCATTATCTCGCTTCTCTGCTTGCTATTATCTCAATTCTCTTCCTTGCCATTTTCTCGATCCTCTTTCTTGCCATTTTCTCGCTTCTCTTTCTTGCCATTATCTTGCCTATCCGCCTTGCCATTATCTCGCTTCTCTGCCTTGCCATTTTCTCCATTCTCTTCCTTGCCATTTTCTCGCTTCTCTTCCTTGCCATTTTCTCGCTTCTCTTCCTTGCCATTTTCTCCATTCTCTTCCTTGCCATTTTCTCGCTTCTCTTCCTTGGCATTATCTTGACTATCCGCCTTGCCATTATCTCGCTTCTCTGCCTTGCCATTTTCTCCATTTTCTTCCTTGCCATTTTCTCCATTCTCTTCCTTGCCATTATCTCGCTTCTCTGCCTTGCCATTTTCTCCATTTTCTTCCTTGCCATTTTCTCCATTCTCTTCCTTACCATTTTCTCGATTCTCTTCCTTGCCATTATCTCGCTTCTCTGCCTTGCCATTTTCTCCATTCTCTTCCTTACCATTTTCTCGATTCTCTTCCTTGCCATTATCTCGCTTCTCTGCCTTGCCATTATCTCGCTTCTCTGCCTTGCCATTTTCTTCATTCTCTTCCTTGCCATTATCTCGCTTCTCTGCCTTGCCATTATCTCGCTTCTCTGCCTTGCCATTATCTCGCTTCTCTTCCTTGCCATTTTCTCCATTCTCTTTCTTGCCATTATCTCGCTTCTCTGCCTTGCCATTTTCTCCATTCTCTTCCTTGCCATTTTCTCCATTCTCTTCCTTGCCATTTTCTCGATTCTCTTCCTTGCCATTATCTCGCTTCTCTGCCTTGCCATTTTCTCGATTCTCTTCCTTGCCATTATCTCGCTTCTCTGCCTTGCCATTATCTCGCTTCTCTGCCTTGCCATTTTCTCGATTCTCTTCCTTGCCATTATCTCGTTTATCTGTCTTGCCATTATGACATATTGCCTTTATAACCTGCCTTTGTCTTATCATTGTCTAGCTTCACTCATACCTGGCATGATCGTCATTATGCTACCTTGTTCTCGTAACATTCATTGTCATAAAATCTAACAATATTTACATTATTTATTTAGAGCCTTGCTCTGACTTTAAACAAACTCATTTTTTACGACACATTAGTGAAAACATGTGCGATTTGTATTTGTAGGTGGTAAACTACATTCCGTAAAGTAATGTCTGTCGCCAACAGCTTTCGGAGTATATAAAGTATGATTTCATACCAGATATTAAGTGCCTGGCTATTTTATTGTCCGATGCTAGCAGACACTAAAATCTATTAGTAGCGACATTAGTGTCTTCTTCAACCTTCTCCTCCTCTTCTTCTTCCTCTTCTTCCGCTTCCTCCTCCTCCTCCTCTTCTTGTTCTTCTTGTTCTTCTTATTCTTGTTCTTGTTCTTGTACTTCTCCTTCTCCTTCTCCTTCTAGCGTGCGCGGTTCGTGTTCAGCCATTTGCAAGCGTTATGAAGAGCCAACCGTCAGACACTAAAACGTCTTTGCGAACAGATATCGGCAACAGACACTGTAGTTAAGTTTCCACTGCGCCTCAGCCGCATGAATGATCGGTCGCTTTTACCATCTGACGAGGTTGTAGCCCCCGGCAATGAGCCGAATAAAGCGCTCGCAAAACACGGTTACGCTCACCGAAGGGCCCAACACAGGGTGACAGTTCAGCGAACCTCATCCTGAGGTCACCCACGCTCTCGGATCGGTGATGTCTGGAGAAGCCTGACCGGTGACAGCATCTCCGAAATGGAAAGCTGATGTTAGCTCGAAGTCCCCGAACCTGAACCGAATACGTTATTGCCCGGTTGCAGGCGACAGAAATTGATCCAGGATCGGGGCTGCCGTATATATAATACGAAAATGGCGCTAAAGAAATATTCATGTTAGAATATGTTTGATTAGAATAAATTGGATCGGATTTTACACTCTAACTAATGCGTTTCATGGCATATAGTAGTTGCAAACCTAGTTAAATAGTGATTTTTTGTTCAAAAGCAGTTGCAAAAGTTAGTAATTTTGAAGATCTTGGCTCAGTTATTATTAAGTTGATGTATCTTACTCATTTTCTGTTCAATAAATCAAGTGAATTTTGTATCAAGTGAATTATATGGCGACAGAATTAGGCCTACATTGCAAGTTAAGTAACTCGCAAGTGAATCAGATGGCAAGTGAATTATATGGCAAGTGAATTAGATGGCAAGTGAATTAGATGGCAGGTGTTATCTAGTTCATGTTTGATATCTAATTCATGTTTGCTATCTAATTCATGTTTGATATCTAATTCATGTTTGCTATCTAATTCATGTTTGTTATTTAATTCACTTGTTATACAGACCTAATTCTCCTGATATATAGTTCACTTGATATTATAATTCACTTGCCATCTAATTCACTTGCAAGTTAAGTCAATTGCGAGTTAATTCACTTGCTATGTAGGCCTAAATCTGTTGCTATATAATTCACTTGATTCAAAATTCAATTGATTTATAATTCACTTGCCATCTAATTCACTTGCGAGTTACTTAACTTGCAATGTAGGCCTAATTCTGTCGCCATATAATTCACTTGATACAAAATTCACTTGATTTATAATTCACTTGCTATCTAATTCACTTCATATCTAATTAACTCGCTATGTAATTCACTTGATAAATAATTCACTTGATACAAAATTCACTTGATTTATAATTCACTTGCTATCTAATTCACTTCATATCTAATTAACTCGCTATGTAATTCACTTGATAAATAATTCACTAGCTAACTAATTCTCTTGCGATCGATCACCGCAGTTAAGGACTGATATGAAATCCAGCCATTGTCACAAATCTCTCTTGCAAATAATATCCCGCGCAGCGCCGCTTTCAGCAGGTATTGATATGCTGCAAATTGAAAGGAAAACCAAATTTATGTAGCGGCAATGTGCTCCGCTTTGTTGTTCAACAGATTTAATGGGTGCGGCTGCTGGTGGCATCCGTGTAGAGGCGCCACAAAAATTGCATTGACAGTATAATGCTGGCTGATGCTTCTTTGATGTCACAACGAATGCAATCAAAATGTTCAATCAACTGATTGTCCAAAATGTCATTCAGTGCGCGAAATATGAACATCTCCTCTTCCTTGTGGATGAAAATAAAGAGACCTATGCAGAAAGACAATCAAGATAGATACAGAAAAAGACAGACAGACAGACAGACAGACAGAGACAGAGACAGACAGACAGAGACAGAGAGAGATAGAACTAATTGTTTTTCAAATAATATTATTTAGAACTGTTATTTTATTAATTTTTATGCAAATTAACTGTCTGAAATATATGTCTGTTTGTCTGATTGTTCGTCTGTTGTCTGCCTGCCTGACTCTTGGATCTTGACCTGGAACCGAACCCTTTCTTCTTGTCGATTTTGTTTTGACTGAGCGCCTGTGAGTAAGCTGGTTCCAGCGACTGAGCTTTCATTGGGCGCTGTAGAAATCTCGAGTTTATCATTACGAATACGAAAATCACAGCTGCAGTAATCCATACATTTAACCATACATTTACACAGTATTCTTTTAACTATATGTAGTATTTATGTGTGTTTAATACGTTAGAAGAAAGATCTATGATAGCTACAATAAAGAGGCGACAGAGAAAATGGATTGGTCACATACTGAGAGGGGACTCACTATTGAGAACAGTTATTGAGGGTAGCATAGAGAGGAGGAGGACAAGAGGAAGTCCAAGACAGATGCTGCTGGATTGGATGATGACAGACGGATACAGCAGGCTGAAAGAAGAAGCTCAGCACCTAGAGGAGTGGCATCATAGGACGTTTGAACTTGCCTGAGGGTAGAGAACCAGAAGAAGAAGAATATGCATGCTATTACATAAAATTCTTTTTACGACATATTCACGTCAATGTATCTGGTACATAGTTGAGCGCATGATTGAAATTATGCTTTGCCGAAATTTATGCGCGGACGACGTGAACAAAATTAATGTCTATAAAATATCGTCGCCTCTTGTATTTTTATCCCCCAGATAAAAACTCCTTTTATGAATGGACCTTGCCTGTAGAGACGGGCTGTTGTTTTTGGGTGGGTTGTAAACGACAAAAGCAGTTCCTTTAAGACGTAGTAGATCAAATTTTGGCTATAATACGGGATAATACTGTAAGTTGATTTAATATCCGTAGGGCAAAGTGTCTCAGATGACTGCGTGTCGACGCAGAAGTCTGTGAAACGGTCAACATTTGCCTGTCAGACGGACCTGTAAGCCATGGCCGGAGAAAGCTACGCGTATTGGGTTTTCTTTTTGTAGAACAAATATTCTTAGTGTAATGTCCTGTAATGTGATTAAATGCAGTTGAAAAGTATATATGCAGAGAGCATTTGGAGCCTGAAAAAAGCGAACACTCACTTTGAGTATTTGCGCAGTTCACCCTTTAACGACCGCAAGTTAGTAGACAGGTCTTATCATATTGTGGACCCATATTAAATCCATTATTGCATGCCTACGGATTTGATCTTACGAAATCTTCTAACGCCACCTGATCGTGTTAACATAACACAGCATAGCATAGCATAGCATAGCATAGCATAGCATAATTAATTTTGTTCACATCGTCTGCGCACAAATTTCGGCAAAGCATAATTTCAATCACGCGTTAAACTATATGTACTAGATACATTGGCGTGAGCATATAGTAAAAAGAATAGTATGTAATAGTATACATGTTCTTCTTCTGGTTCTCTGCCCTCAGGGCGGTTCAAACGTCCGATGACGCCACTCCTCTCAGTATAGCATTGCATAGCATAGCATGACATAGCGTAGATAGCATAGCATAACATAACATAACTGACACAAGTCTTGTCTTCGACCGGCGTTCGTTTGCAATTGCCGGTTCTTCAATCTGGAACTCTCCACCTCCTCATGTTCGCAACTCTTCTACCGAGACTGTCTTTTCCTCTAGACTCAAAACTAACCTCTTCTAGCCTTTTTATGATTCTTAATGTTTCCTGTTACCCGGCTTCAGTGTGAACTTCTGAAACTTTGTAAAGAGGGTATAATCAAATTACAGTTGTATTGCGTTGTATTGTAACAACATAACCTAGGATAACAACGTACCATAACATGGGTGTCAAGTGTTCAGAAGATATTTAATCTTATTATTATTATTATTATTATTATTATTATTAAAATTATTATTAGTTTGGAATCAATAATTCGTCTTATCATCCTGGTACATCACACAGGCACGCCGAGAAGAAGCCCCCAGTCCTTTAGGACTTCGTTGAGAGTGATATTGTGCGGGTTCTGTTTACAGTCCATTATTACAGTATTATTATTATTATTATTATTATTATTACTACTACTACTACTACTACTACTACTACTACTACTACTACTTATGTTACTATTATTATTAATAATATTATTATTATTATTTCTGCATTTATTAGGTGCCACTATCTAATGACTAAGCATCAATCGATGGAGCCCAGCAATTGTGAGTAAAGGACCTGCTCAGGGTCTCTACACAATAAAGGTCTCGGAGGAGGTTCGAACCCGTACTCTCCTCGTTACAAGCCGTGCGCTCAATCCAATATGCTACCGTGCCCCATCTGTGTTAGAATCATCGTTTGTGCGATAGTACAATGGTTACTCTGACGGACTATCAGTAGTAGTGCCAAGGTTCAAAGCTGTCGTGGCAGATCTAATTGTAAGCACATCTTCGTAAGCTAAACTCGCCATCTTGACGGCCATCTTGGGTTTCCTAGATATTTCGGCCGAAACACAACAAAAGGCAGCAATACATTTCCTGTCTAATATTAAAAAATATAATTTACTAGAATGTTTTCGTCATGCTAAGCGCACAACACAAAACGTACAGAAACAAATCTTCTGAAACATAAAGCGAGACAGCGCGATTGCCTCGAGCAATAAATCTTCTTTTTACGGTACACAGCGTAGGCCAAACTACAGTGCGTCTAATTTTTTATGCTACACGGTGTGTGCAAATAACGAAAAGTCTCGGTCCGGCAGAGAAACTAGGCGATAATCTAATGAGCACCGATCTGTGCAGCACTAACTAACTAATGCACTTAGCATCTATCGAAGGAGCACTCATGAGAGCCCCAGAAGTCCTCTACCAGACAGGGCAAGGGTTCTTCTCGTAGGGGAGACAGCCACTTCGATTTCCTGGACAAACAGATCGACACCGCGAGAACAGCTGACATACGGGACACAAACTTTAGACAGATATTGGCGTAGAAAGGAAGAGAGACGTGCATAGGACAGAGAGACAGAGAGACAGACAGACAGACAGACAGACAGACAGACAGACAGATAGATAGATAGATAGATAGATAGATAGATAGATAGATAGATAGATAGATAGATAGATAGATAGATAGATAGATAGATAGATAGATAGATAGATAGATAGATAGATAGATAGATAGATAGATAGATAGATAGATAGATAGATAGATAGTAGATAGACAGATAGAAAGATAGAAAAATGGATGGATGGATGGATGGATCGTTGGATGGATGGATGGATGGATGGATGGATAGATGGATAGATAGATAGATAGATAGATAGATAGATAGATAGATAGATAGATAGATAGATAGATAGATAGAGACAGAGAGCGAGACAGATAGAGACAGAGAGACAGCGAGAGACACAGAGATAGATAGACAGACAGACAGACAGAGACAGACAGAGACTTAGACAAACAACCAGACGCACGCACATGGAAACAATAAACTATGCTAAAAAGACATTAGGAAAGAAAGAAGGAAAGAAATTAAGAAAGAAAGAAAAGAAACAGACAGGAAGGAAGAAAAACAGACGGAGGAATGAAGGAGGAAACAAAGAAACACAGTAAGAATGGCAACACAGACAGAAGCAGCAGAACACACACAGATACACAAACATCCATACACCAAGACAGGTAGAAAAACGCTCGACGCTGAGCGGCTGAGGATGGCCCTAGGTCAGCGGCTGAAGACAGAAGGTGGACGGAAGGAAGAAGCGCCCGACCAACGGCAGAGGGCCAACAAGCTACGTCAATAAACAATCTATGCGGCGACTAACAATCAGGCAGAGCGCCAAATGGAGACGAGATGACTAATGGATGGGTGTTGCGAATAAATGGAGAAGAAAGGAAGGGTATGTTGAGGGAATATGGAGGGGCGGGTAGAAGGTTGAAAAAGGCAAGGAGGGAGCTAGGGAGGGAGAATAGGATGGCTTATCCTCTCCGACGAAAGACAGATAGATAGATAGACAGACACACAGATAGATAGACAGGCAGGCAGACAGACAGACAGACAGAAAGACAGACAGACAGACAGACAAACAGATAGCCATTATAGACGCAATGACTTCACCTATTGCCTGAGAACGCTCACTTCTCGTCTCCACCGAGCAAAACACAATGAAGACAGTGCCTAGAGATTTATCTAGCGCCTGTCAAAGGGAAACCACTCACCGACGCTCACAGCACCTGGGTGCCGTTGAAACAATGAGTCTAAAGACAATGGGCGCCAATTCTACAGGTAACGAGACGCGGACAACAATATCTATCTATTCGTCGCTTTTCTTGTCTTTAAAGAGCCCCAGCTGAAAAGAGATCAGCATAACAATTGGCGCGGCTTGTGCGTGAAGTACCTGCTCAAGATCCCTATGCAATGCACAGTAACTGCAATTGTAATTGTAATTTAAGATTTATAAAGCGCCACATTGAGAGTTAACAGGAGCCCTCCCGACCCGAACAAGTAAAATCGCTGTTAAACTGTACAGTCTTCAGGCGCCCGCGAAACCCTGAGAGGGGAAGAAAGAGGAGCTCGAGTCGCAGATCTCGAGAGAGAGACGGTTCCAGCAAGTGGGACCAACATAGGCAAAGCTTCTGCACTGGACGGTAAGGTATACGTCCCCGGCACGGTGAGATTTGTCGGCAAGGGCGTATCCATGGCAACGGTCAAACCATGCTTCCCATTTCAGTTTAAAGGGATGCCAGTAAGTGTCAAATCTCTCAAATCAAATGTATCACAAAACACTTATACAGCGCCGTTTCAAGAAACTCAGTGAACCAACAACATCAAAGTAGGATCAAAGAACGAAGTCGCCAACTCTGAATTAAGAAATAAACTCCTTACTTCAACAACAACAACAACATCATCATCATCATCATCAACAACAACATCAATATCACGTCGGCATTCACTCACACACACATACACATACACACACACAACCAATTCACGCACGTCAATTATATCCATGTTTTGAATATATATAAATAGGTTCGTGTATACGAGGCATAAATAAATACAGTATATGGATATATATGTAGGATATATATGTAGGATGTCTATATATTTCTCGTATTAAAGATATTATACATATTTAATACAACATATATATATACATCCTACATATACATGTATATGCTGTATATGTCTATGCATCTTATACACGCACATTTATATACACGCATACTATATACATATATACAGTATACGTATATGTATATATGCAATGCATATTTATCTATTATATTTATAATACATTAAATATACGACATATATGTATACACTACATATAAATATATATATACGTATATATATATATATATATATATATATATATATATATATATATATATATATATATATATATATATATATATATATATATATATATATATATATATATATATATATATATTGGGTGTCATCCTATTATACGTGTTTTATAGTTATGAAATTTTCCACTTGCGCCTATAGGTGTTGTTAAAGTGTGCATGGTGTCTGAACGAAGGCGTTGGTTGGAGCGAAGCGTTTGCTGCTGATGCTGTAGCTGCTGCTGCTGCTGCTGCTGCTGCTGCTGCTGCTGCTGCTGCTGCTGCTGCTGCTGCTGCTGCTGATTGCGATGGTGATGTTTTTTTGTGCTGTTCATGGTGCGTCCGTCCATCCGTTGTTTTGTTGCAATGAGATATCGATTGGTCGACCAAGTTTTTTCTCCTGATCGATATCTTCGCGTCAACAAGTAGTTAGGCGAGGTAATTCATAAATGTAACTATAGCTATTTATATAGCGCCGATTAGGAACCTCTACGAGCTTAAATCACGGTTGTTCTGCCGTGCACAGCCTAACATAAAAGATTCGGTAAGATAGTCCTTGAGGATATGGAGAAGACTGGCCAAAACCAGCTGGAAGGATTATAAAACCAATGAGGAGGTGTTGCACTTGCTACAAGAAGAAAGGATACCGGTCAGTACAATAAGCAGGAGACAAATGAACTGGACTGGTCACATACTGCGTGGAAATTCTCTCCTGAGGACAGCGATTGAAGGAAGAATTGAGGGAAAGAAGGTTCCAGGAAGACCAAGAAATATGCTGCTGGACTGGATGATGGATAAAGAAAGAAGATGGGGCTACAAAGAAGTTAAAGAAAGGACACAGAACAGAGATGAGGGGCGTCTTTGGACTCTTGGACCTGCCTAAGGGCAGAACACTGAAGAAGTCCACCTTGTGGAATAGGTTGCCAATAGCAACCTCCGACATCAACTCCTTGGTTTTACTCTGCCTCGTTATCGCAAGCGCTTGAAAACAATTTTTTGTGGTATTGTGTTGTCGAGTAGGGAGCTCTTCTGCGGCGTTTCTCTTGAAAGGGCGCTATACAAATTAGCATTTACTATTACAAATTACAATTTAAAGTTGTCATATCGTGGAATCGCCGGCATAATTCTTCGATGATATGTCTAGGAGACAAGAAGATGACAGTCAGTACCTCAAGACAATCCCAAAGGACAGCTGTCTGGACACTCAAAGGGCAAGCCATGTATGTTATCTGTCTATGCACAGCTCCACTCTTTCCTCTGTCCAAACTATCTACTCGCCCCTCTCAAGTCAGACTCATTCCACAGAAACAGCAATGCCGACAGTTTCTACTGATTTTGACTATGCTGCAGATAAGGGAATGGCAGCTGTCTGGATCCTCATTGACTTCCCAGCTGCTTCTGGAGATCACTGTATCTCTTGGAGAGAACCGAGGTGAGAATGCTGAGATGGATACTTTGAAAGACAGGAAGAGGAACGCATACATAAGGCAGATGATTGAAGAGTATCTTGTATAACCGAGAAAGTACGGGAGGCGAGACTGAGATGTTGTGGTTATGTAGAGAGTGCAGAAGTAGAAAACTACATCAAAAGAATTATGAAGGCAGAAATTCATGGGCACCGCAGTCGGGGAAGACAGAGGAAGAGATGGAGGAATATGATCCAACAGGTCCTCAAACTACTCGAAGTAAATAAGGAGGACACTGGAAACAGAAACAAGTGGAAAGAAAGGATCCGTGTGGCTGACAACTGTGGAGGAGGGATTAATTCCAGCTAGAAGGAGAGAAAAGAAAAAGAGACAGACAGACAGAGACGGAGACAGGCAGACAGACAGACAGACAGATCATTATATCCTACTCAAAGTCTAGCAACAGTCCGTTGGCATCTTTGTGCTCTTGGTGTCCATCAAAGTACAGTCATAGGATTTAAATTCACTCAATCGTAACCGTAATCGTAAACTCGAGATTTCTACAGCGCCTAATTAAAGCTAAGTCGCGAGAGCCAGCTTACTCACAGGCGCTCAGTCCAAACAAAATCGATAGGCAAGAAGGGTTCGGTTCCAGGTCAAGATCCACGAGTCAGGCATACAGGTATATTTATCCATTGTGGGTTTCATTAATGGCAAACGCGCGGTAGTGTCTGGTAGTAGAGAAAGGATACTATGGCCATAACAACGAAAGAAAAGTGTTCGAGACAATGGAGTCAATGACAAAGGCTGGATAGTTTATGGGAAAACGGCTGAATGTCCTCCAGCTGATGTTCTTACTGTTCTTGTCATTGTGGCGTTTCTGCGCTGTTAGGTCCACGACTTCTACGCAATAGAGCAGCAGCACTGTGATATACAACACAGCCAGTAATGAGTGGGTATCTTCCAGGGGCGCCACATATGCTCTGAATGGTTGAATGGATGAATGGATAAATAGATGAATGGATGAATGGATAAATATATGAATGGATGAATGGATGAATGGACGAATGGATGAACGGATGAATGGACGAATTGATGAATGATAGAATGGTTGAATGGATTAATGAATGAATGGACGAATTGATGAATGAATGAATGGTTGAATGAATGAATGGTCGAATGAATGAATGAATAAATGAATAAATGAATAAATGAATAAATGAATAAATGAATAAATGAATAAATGAATAAATGAATAAATGAATAAATGAATAAATGAATAAATGAATAAATGAATAAATGAATAAATGAATAAATGAATGAATGAATAAATGAATGGTTGAATGAATGAATGAATGAATGAACGAAAGAACGAACGAACGAACGAACGAACGAATGAACGAATGAATGAGTGAATGAATGAGTGAATGAATGTAATGCACAGACTACCCCTAAATTTAAGGGCATCACCCAAAGCCGCCCTTTTAAGAACAGCTTGTTCACGGGCGCCTAATAACATCCGGAAATGCGGTTTCTGGGTCAGTTTTTAGTCAGGTCAATGTCATGCGACGACATCGTGACCTTGAGTTCGAGCGGGCAATATACAGATCGTCGAGATGTTGGGCGAGAATTTAACCGAGATTTTAGCATGTAATTATTCAAACGAGATATAAGGTGATTTTAGGAAGATGCATTTAGGGAGATTTAGGTGAGTTTTTAACGAAATCTAAACCTCTTAGGCGAGATTTTATGACAGAATTTTCAGCGAGATTTAGATGAGACCTTAAGCGACATCTAAGGCGAGATTTCGATGAGATTTTTGCAAGAGTGTGGTGAAACTATAAACGAGATGTTAGACGAAATTTTAGCGAAGATATAGGTGATATTTTAGTCAAGGTCTGGGCGAAATCTTGTGAGATTTCGGCGAGATTTTACGCGAGAGTTTATACGAGAAGCTGCTTTCCGAGCATGAAGTATTTCACTCGGCAGAGTCGACTTCTTTTGATGACCGAACGACGGACTGACTACTAACTGGTTCGATGGTCAATAATCTCGTATTATCGCTCACTTTTCCTTCCTTCTGTTCGCCTGTTCGGGCTCGGCAATCGATTGAAAAGCTCCGCTAATTGCATTTTGCATGACTGTGACGAATGTTAGTGTGTTACACTCACTCTTAATAGCCCGCCGACCACGTGTCTGCTTGTACCAGACACTACTGCAGTTGCGATCAAAGATATGAGTGGTCTCTCTTTAATGGTTGCGCCGTAGAAAAGCCTACTTTCCTACCGGTCACACCGTAGTAAACCGTACTTTCTCACTCCCGAACACGCTGTAATAAACTGTACTTTCTCACTCACTATCACACCGTAGTAAACCGGTCTTTCCCACTCTCGATAACACCGTATGAAAGCGTACTTTCTCACCCCATCACACAATTGGCTGTAACACACTAGGCCACAACAGTTGCAAGCTATAACCAAACATCGAATGTCCAATAGGCGTTCTAGTCAAGCTGCCATTAGGAGTTCATTCGCTGCTCTCATTGTCCGCACTGCTATTGGACGAGCGCTCGGCTACATTCGGCATTTTCCGCGACGACGCGACCTTTGACCCGGTCCAATTGTCCTCGGCGAAAACATCAATTGTATGAAGCGAGACAATAAACGGACTTGACCATTGTGTGCGAGGAGCAGTGGCACGAAATGGAGTAATAAGATTTGAGGTTACATTCAGTATTAGACTGATGTATACGTACATTATCTCCCGACGAATCTCACCGCACCCAATGCGCATGTTCAGTCTTTAAGAGCTAGTATTACAATCAGTACTGTTAATGTATACGTATATCGCTTCCAGGTGTATATAAATATATATACAGTGACGAATCTTACCGCACCCAATGCACTTGTCCAGTCTTCAAGAGCCAATATTACATTATGTCTTATTAATGTATATGTATACGTTTTCCAAGTGTATATATATTTTTTGACGAATCTTACCGGACCCAATGCGCTTGTCCAGCGATAGAGGGCCAAGGAAGCACAACAATGACGTATTTTTCGGCGTTAAATAACGCGATTACGTCCGCGTGCGACGGTCTCGCAGTTTCTCGCGAGATTCCCTATTTTCCCTTCAACACCCCCGGGGGTGCAGGACAAACCGAATGGAAACCGATGCATACGCTCGACAGAGCGCGCTTTTATTAACGGTGACACATCGGATAAAGACTTGTTTTCTATTGTTCTTCTCTCCTATTCCTTTCGTATGCCGATCGTTTCCATTGTTTTGGTCCTACCACTTCCGTTATACGCTGTACAGTTTCCGGGGGTTTAGGGTAATCGATTGACTGAGGAGTATCATTATGTGTGAAAGGGGGAGCATGGGCGGGTGGTGTGGAACCATAATATACCCCTTCTTCCTCTTCTGTCTCTCTGTCTCTCTGTCTCTGTCTGTCTGTCTGTCTGTCTGCCTGCCTGTCTGTCTGTCTGTCTGTCTCTCTCTCTGTCTCTCTCTCTCTGTCTCTCTCTCTCTCTCTCTCTCTGCTCTCCAATCCCGAACACCACCATCCCCATAGTTGCCACGCTGTCTCTCTGTCTGACTCTTGGATCTTTACCTGAAACCGAACCCTTTTGCCTATCGATTTTGTTTTGACTGAGCGCCTGCGAATGAGCTGGTCCCCGCGACGTGGCTTTCGTTGGGCACTGTAGAAATCTCGAGATTACGATTACGATTACAATACATGTATCCTAGAGAAATTCTTTAGTAGTTGGATTGTGGCGTTTTCAACACAAACGAGAGTTAAACGGAGAGTGACATTTTCTTTAACAAACTCTACCTTTACCAGTGATAGTTTTTTTGTCTTTCACAAGATCTACTTTTTTCCCATCTTCTCTGTCCATTTCTGTGAATATTTTGTACAATGTATTTACCCGTAAAACTAACAAACGTGCTAGCAGCGAATTCAGGGGTGGGGCTATCAACGAACATCCTCAAACACGGTGTACAGACTAAGAAGAGGAGGAGGAAGAAGAAGAGGAGGATAAGGATAAGGAGATGAAGAAGAGGAGGAGGAGGAGGAGAAGAAGAAGAAGAAGAAGACGAAGAATAAGAAGAAGAAGAAAAGGAGGAGAAGATGAAGAAGAATGGTTTAGAGATGCACTAACCGCCACTCTACAGTCTCTTAAGCCTGGTAAAAATTCTAGCAGCATTTATATAAATATTTGCAGTAAATAACTGTAAAAAAGAAGATAAAATTTGTTCTCAATATTTCCTTAAACTTTGACATTTCACCTCATTTCACAATAATCTTGCTAGTTCGCAGAATTCAGGCAATCATCTTTCGACACCTCAATACAAGGATACACTACGAGTATGAAACGCAGAAATAAACTAGTCTGTCCTCGGTATTATTGTGCACGGGAGATAAACAATTTGATAGATTCGCGTGGCCTTTCGAGACGCGACAAAATGCACGGCGAGCGATAGGATTGCATTAGCCGGAATTGAATTCGCTGCTATGTTAAGCAGTGAAACCGTAAACCAGAAGACGGTGTAATTTGCCAGACGTCGTTCAAAAAGACGGAAATCGTTTGCGAATACGAGAGGAAGACGATGCGGAAATAGGACTACAAAGGCAGGCCTCCCGTCGACAATACATTTACTAACAGCAGTGACACTAAATGTAAATGTACACGTTTTCTATAGCAACCGTATATATATATAAATATATATATATATATATAAATAAATATATATATATATACACACAGAAAGTCGCCATATATGCCTATGTACCTTGCGAAGATGATTACTAGCCAACGAGGGAATCTGTGTATATAAATATACATATATATATACTACACCATCACACCCATGTATATATATCCCATATATATATCCCATATATATATGTATATGGGACATGGTGGTGTAGTGGGATGTTCTGTGCCTCGTAACCGAAAGGTGGCGGGTTCAAATCTGCCTCAAGCCCCTGCGTAGTGACCTTGGACAAGTTGCTCACCCACAACTGTCTGTGAGGAAGGCAACGGGAAACCACCTCACTCATCTCATCCCCGGGTGGCATAAAGCCAATGGACCTGCCTTTGGGCAAAGAACTCATCATATATATATATATATCTGTATATATATATTATATATGTGTATATATATATGCAAATATGTATATAGGGCCCGTGTGTCTGTATGCGTGAGAGCCAAGGATCCGAGAAGGAAATTAAAAGGAAGAGAGAGAAATGGAAAGAAAGCGGAGCAGTGAGAACATTGGAAAGAAGAGGAAGTGGGAGAGAGGGAGACAGAGATACTGATAAAGACAGACAGAGACACAGACAAACACAGGTATATAGACAGATGCGGAGACACAGATAGGTAGAAGATAGGAGGGCAGAAAATAGAGAAAAGCAAGGAATTAACAAACAGCGCTATAAACAGACAGACAGACAGACAGAGAAGAGAGTGAGTGAAAGAGAGAACAGAACAGAGAGAAAGGGAGAAAAAGGCAGACAGACAGACAGACAGACAGAACCCTAAATTGCCTCTAATTGGAGCTGACAGGAGCCGCTGTTGAGTGATAGAGTGAGTTATTGGTGAGCTCTATCGGATAAATTTAAGACGACCATACAGTATATTCCATTTCTGCAGGCTATACGTCGTTGCGGTTAAGAGCAGGGTGTGGCATCAAATCAGAACCCGCTTGAATGCCTTCCGGATAATTAATCAATAACTACATTATCGCATTATTTAACATCTCAAATTAACTTCCTACATTTCTGGCATTTACAGTCATACTGGAGACTGGCAAAAGTTTACATCGTTCAGTGAACATGTTAACTACAATTGTGTAGGGTTTAGCTGCAATTGACAGGGTATACTATGCTGTTAAAACACTAATACTTTGTGCGGCATGGTGGTCTATCGGTAACGCGTTTGGTCAGTGATCATGCAGTTGCGGGTTCGACTCCGTGTAATGACTGTGGACAAGTTGTTTGCGCATACCGTGCCTCTGTCACCAAGCAGTATAATTTGGTATCTGGGTAACCTGGGAAGTAAACGGCAAGTCCTGCGATCAATCCCCATGTCCGATTGATGATTAGTCATTAGGTTAGATTGTGGCGCTTAATAAATGCAATGATAATGATGATGATGATGATAATAATAATAATAATAATAATGATGATGATGATGATGATGATGATGGGGATGATGATGATAACGACGACGACGACGACGATGATGATGATCATAATAATAATAATAATAATGATAATAATAATAATAATAATACATTATCGTGCTATGAATCATGAATTCACCTCAAAAATAATAATAAATATCTGCTACTATCGGATACTGTTTCAAGTGCATATAGGATGCGAAGGCGTACGTAGCCACTATATGGCTGTCAGGAAGGAGGATCACTGGTGAAAGTGGGGAGAAAATTCAGGGCCAATGGAAAATGGCGGCTAGGTTTTCGGTGCGCAGCGAGCAAATTGGCTTGAAACTGCCAAACCTATGTATACGATGGTACGTCTGTATTTATGGTTCGTTGGTTTTTACCTCGTTGCGCTGAAGAGGGACATGACAGGGGAACGCCTGATGTCTTCTGCTGCCCTGCCTCTGGACCACTCCTTGATTGTCAGAAGATGGCTATGTGTCTTTGACTGTGTGTCTGAGTCTGTCTGCCTGTCTGTCTCTGTGTTATTCCATCTCGTTCCCGCTGTCTGTGTTTTCCGCTGGCTGTCTTCTACACTCTTTCACTTTCTTTCTCTCTCTCTCTATCTCTCTATCTGTCTGTCTGTCTGTCTATCTATCTATCTATCTATCTATCTATCTATCTATCTATCTGTATATCTATCTATCTCTCTCTCTGTCTCTCTATCTCTCTGTTATCTCCATCTCTGTCTCTGCCTCTTTCCTTGCCTCTCTGTCTCTGTCTCTGTCTCTGTCTATGCTTCTTCTATCTTTTCCTATGGCTCTTTCTGTCAGTTTTCTGTCTCTGCCTTTTTCTATCTCCGTCTTTGCCTCTTTCACTGCGTGTCTGTCTCCATCTCTGTCTCTGTCTCTGTTTGTCTCTGTCTGTGTCTTTGTGCCTTCCTGTCTCTCTCTTCCTGGCATTAACATTCTTCCAGTATCAGCATATTCCAGCGAAGACAGGTACACGTATACTTGCTGCTTCTTCCTTGCAGGCAAATGTCAACGAATTCTCCCGCGGATTCCATTCATCAAATTTCCTTTCAATATGCACGAACGCACTGATTGATCGATTTGTCGATCTCTCGATAGGTCGAATTGTCATCTTCGACGAAGACTTTTCATGAAGAGGAATGCATGAATTATACAGATTAATAAGTACCTGAAAATAAGAGATATGCAATGAGTAGACTGCCTTTGCCGCATTCAATCTATCTGCTGCCTGCCTGACTTGGATCTTGACCCGACACCGAACCTTTCTTGCATATTGATTTTGTTTTGACTGAGCGCCTGTGAATAAGCTGTTTCCCGCGACTTAGCTTTCGTTGGGCGCTGTAGAAATCTCGAGCTTACGATGAATGTATGTGATTTAAACAAACCGTGACGGTAATACCATTATGCTCATTGTGTTCAGTAGCTGATCGCGTGCTTTAAGATATCGTAGTCTGACAGGGACTTCAGTTAACGTCTGTGTTCCATTATGCACACAGAAATTCAGCTCATACACGCATCTCCACCCTAAAACTTACAGTTGCTTATTAAATTTAATGAACTTTTGAAAAGGTTATGCAGGCCAGGCTTTTGTTATTGTTTTCAATCCTATCTTTTAGAGCTACACGTTGATTTTGACCGCGATAGTGCGTCATTATCATCGTGTAATAACAGTCTTCTGACTTGATATCGACAAATTTGTAACACGTGTATCATAATGAATCCCGTGCGTGACATAGGGGTTGTACTTGTATAGATTTATTAAGTAAAAGGTGTACATGCAACGATTCTGTTCTTTCTTACTTTAACTCAGGTGTTGTACATTGTTAAAACCAGCTTTTAAACAGTGAACACACGACGTGTTAATACTTCTGCATGCCATTGTTAATTTGTAGAACGCTTGGTATGTGTCGCATGTCGAGTCTGCGAGATTTGCAGTGGTTCCCGTAGAGCAATAGAAAGGAATAGAAAGCTGTAATTTAGAGTTCTTTGGAGATAATTTCGAATGAAACATTTATAAGCGACGAATAATTGGGTCAAAAGATGTTGAATGAAGAACGTTCTAGTGAAGCTTTTGTATACCATCGTCGGAGAATAAGCTGTGGTCTGACGCGACTTCGTGTGGCGCTGAGATATTTTGGAGATTCACATTTGCATTTTCCACAGGATAAAATAAAATATATTCCAATCGATAGCAATAGATAATAAATATTAATTTCACATATTATATTTTACATATATTATATTAATAAATAATAAATTTAACACCAGAAGTTAGAGAAGAGAACAAGAGCTTCAGACAGAAACATTTTTACGAGGACAATGTCAAGAACATATCCTGCGAAAATGTTCTTAAAACTGTAAAAAAAGTTTGAAGCCACGTTTTTGAAGAGAACGTCGAGTTTAGAATCACATCGTCGTCGTCGTCTTCATCTTCATCTTCATCTTAATCATCATCATCATCATAATCATCATCATCGTCAGCATCGTCATCATCACCATCATCTTCTTCTTCTCCTTCTTCGTCTTCTTCTTCATCATCATCATCATCATCATCAAAAGTTCCGAGGGGCAGCCACGGATATAGTGTTAGCATTTTTATTTTCCTAACCTCTGCACTATCTTTGACAAACGCCTCGGACGCGAAGTCCCGCTGGCCCGTCCACTACAAGGGTTTGTCCGGGGCATTATCGACAAGCCCTGGCATTCAATTATTCCCTCTCTTGGCCACGACGAATGCAATACAGCTACAGCTGTGGCGCTATATCAGTGTCTTGGCGCTCGGCCAAGCTAGTAGCACGCACGTCGGGAAGTTGACGCCTGGTATCAATTTCTGGGCAGAGCCTACGATGCGGTCAATCGCCTCTGGATTTAGAGCAACAGCGAAGATCATGGAAACCAAGGGCGAGATTTCCCACTCCCTTCTGCTGAATCAGACCGAAGATGTATCTCCAAAACAGAGTCAATCGGGAATTAATAATAATAATAATAATAATAATAATAATAATAATAATAATAATAATAATAATAATAATCATGATGATGATGATGATGATTATAATGATAACACTAATACTACTACTACTAATAATAATAATGATAATAATGATGATGATGATGATGTTGATAATAATAATAATAATACAATTTATACAGCGCCGTAGCACAGCCGAGGCCGAAGAAAAGGGCGCTGTACATGAGTTCAAAATCATTTGATATCTTAAAAAGATGTGTCTTGAGTCGTGATTTGGATGTGTCCGGGGATGGGATTAACTCTCATCCCCTGCGGTCTAGACACCCCCCAATGAATTTTGCCAGACATTCAGACTCCTCTCAATAGTTATGACGTTACTGTTCTGAAGTTACGGTTTCCCATCCATTTCGGTGCAGCCCACGCTCCCCTTCCTCCAACTCCCACTGAAGAAATATTTCCCCATCCATTTCGCTCTGGCCCAAACTCCAACTCCCTCAGTTGATTCTGACTACCCCATCGAAGATACACTCTCCCCAAATATTCATAAAAAATTCTGCTCCCGCTTCGGCTCAAACTTCCCCTCTCCTTCACTGGTTTCGGTTATACCCCACTTCTCCGCCCTCCCGTCACCTCATCCTTAAAATTTGGAGATCTCTCCATAGCCATAGCTGCTCCACCCATCTGGAATAAACTCCCTCCAGAATTACGACAGTTATCTGATCCATCTTACGAACTCACCATCACTTCACCCATTGCAATCTCTCCTCAGGTCTTCCACTCAAAATTGAAAACACTCCTGTTTCGCAGATCCTATCCTGATTCCTCTTCTTCACATTATCTATCTTGCAGATCCGATTCCAAAAGCCATCCTTCTGCCATCTACAAATTAATCGGACCGTGGAAAATATGTCCAGAGGAAAAACAATGATTGGATTGAGTTTCTGCAGAATTTGATGCACGTAGCCCCTTTCACAGGAGGCGCCTTTCAGAGGTAATTAGAAATGATCGTACATTAACTAGAAATCAGTTTAAAATTAATTAGAAGATGCTGTTTGGACGTTTGACGGATATCTATTCACTTTTGGCGTTTTCTCATGTACGATGATGTGCGCTGTTGGTGACTATAATTAAGAGAAACGTTGGAAATGCGTTGTTCTAAATGCATCTGTAGTTTGCGAATTCGCTCGACAAATGAGGTGCTTACCAGGAAAGTTACCTGGGTGGCAAACAGCACAGCGTTAAACTCAACCTCTACTTTAAGGTGGCTTTATACAGAGGTGTAAAGATAAAGTTTAAAAGGCAAAGGTAACCCAATGTTCAAACGTCTCAGCTGAAACACCTCAGTAGGGTAAAGGTAAATGTAAATGTAAACGTTTTTCTAAAGCGACCGCATGGCCTCGACCCTGCTCCTCTCTCAATTAAATAATCGTGTGAGATACACCGCTGCCCATTTGAATGGGTACCATGCCATAGAAGGTTCCCGGTTACTCATTGAGGAGGCACCACTTGGAGTGGTATTCCAAAGACGTTTACCCATAAAAGTACTAACCGTGCTGGCTGTGTATTAAGTTCCCTGTTCATGCCATCACTGTATCAAAGAAGTCAAACGACAACAATGGCGGTGATGTACGTTTTAGATTGTGTAACAGTTATCTGGAGTAGAGTAGATATCAGTTATGAACCTCTCTGAAAAGACCATTACGAAAGGTCTTGGGGTTCCATATATACGTCATTACCACCCCGCGGCGTGTGTGTGTAGTTTCTATTTAATGAGGCAGAGTCGTAACAAAGATGATTAGCGTCGCCCTCCTCATTTATCCAGGCTTCGTTCTGGCACCACCCGAAAACGACAGTGGCGGAGTCATTACCCTGAGGCAGTAGTGGTTTCCAATGTTTAACGACATCTTATGGCATCAGTGGCCCTTGACGTCGATTGGAAACAAAAGTACAGACTTTTCGCTGTTTTTTTATAAATCTTATGGCATCAAAGGCCGTTGACGTCAATTTGAAAAAATTTTGTACGGTTTTTTCACTGTTTTTCTTTTTATTTCTTTTTCTAGTAGTAGTAGTAGTAGTGGTAGTAGTAGTAGTAGTAGTAGTAGTAGTAGTAATTATTGTTGTTGTTGTTGTCGTTGTTGTTGTTTTAGTAATTTCAATGTTTAACGACATCTTATGGCATCAAAAGCCGTTGACGTCGACCTCCTCCTTTATCCAGGCGTGGGACTAGCACTACCAGAGTACGGCAGTGGCGCAGTTTGTTATCTGGATGGTCACGAGGGTGGTGTGTAGTCGTGCCACAGCCATCTGGCGATTGGATTATTCGTTTCGATGCTATTCGCTAGGTGGCGCTGTGATGGAGCATAGCTGCTGCCAACTGGCGATTGAGGGGAGAAATAGGTTTGAACCACAAATGGGATAGCAGTAATCCAACATCACGGTAATAGAAAAATCGTTAACGTAAACTTGAGATTGCTACAGGTTAACCCTTCCTTCATAGTTACATGGCTCAACAGTTTCATTTATCTTAGCGGGGTTCGAATCAAGTGACTGGCGAGGAAGAGGACCGCCCTCATATGCCGAGGCTAAGAAAATGAAGTCGCTAACACCTCCTAAACAGAGCTGCTTCACTGGGTTAGCTAAGGAACGGCTCCTCTTCATCGTGGCTGGACGTTAGCTCGAGTCTGATACATGGTAAGATAAGGTCGACGTCAATAGCTCTAGCAGCCGCAAGATGTCGTTGAACACTGGATAATGATTATCATCTAATTGTTGTTGTTATTGTTGTTGTTGTTCTTCTTCTTCTTCTTCCTCCTCCTCTTCTTCTTCTTCTTCTTCTTCTTTTTCTTCTTCGTTTTCGTCTTCTTCTTCTCCCTCTCTTCTTCTTCCTCCTCTTCTTCTTTTTTCATTATCTTCTTCTTATTCTTTTTCTTCTTGTTCTTCTTGTTCTTGTTCTCCCTTCTTCTCTTCTTCTTCTTCTTCTTCCTCTTTCTCGTCTTCATCTTCTTCATCTTCTCCTCCTCCTCTTCTTCTTCCTTCTCTCTCCTACTCCTCCTTGTCTTCCTCCTGCTCTTCTTTCACCTCCTCCTCCTGCTCCCCCTCTTCCTCTTTTTCCCTTCCTCCCGGCAAAATTCCAATCTCCACGGTGCCAATCAATAAATCATATCTAGGATTCGGTTCCTGACCTTTGCTTCCTTCGTGGGGCGCTTTCGATTAGGATGAACTCGGCATTCTCGGAGGGGAGACAGTAGGGAGAGGAAACGAGAGAGGGAAGAAAGGAGGGACGGATGGAGGTAAAGATGGAGGGAGGGAGGAAGTAGAACTTTTGAGGGAAGATCCCTGAACTGCCGCGGATGTTGAAGTGGATCTGAAGTGAGAAGTGGATGGAAGAAACTGGATGAAAAGAATGGCTTAGGAACGTGAGAAGGATATCGAAGGAGTAAAAGAGAGATTCAGATAGACATACAGACTATAGAGACACTGACACAGACAAAAAAATACATGCATACACATACATACACACATACATACTTACATACATACAAACATGCATACATACATACATATATACATACATACATACTGACATACATACATACATACATACATACGTACATACATACATACATACATACTGGTATACTTTTTCCTTCCTGTCTTCCTTCCTTCCTTACTTACTTACTGAATTACTTACATGCGTATATACATATACACTTAATTATATGCATACATGCATATCTATACATACATACATACATACGTACATATATACATACATACATATATACATACATATGTGTGCAGTGTGTTACAGCGAGGTTACAAGACGGGCGCTATACAAATAGGAAAGAAAGGTTACATTACATTTCTCTTCTCTTCTCTTTGGTGTTCGGTATGATCAGTTGAAGCGTTATGCATTAGTACCGCGGCGCTATAGAAGTCCTAGGATTAGATTAAGTTAGCTTGAGATGTTTACGGTGACGTCGTAGACTCCGTCTCTGGCAGTAGTTAGTTACTCTCTGCCGGTGATTGGCGAGATGAGCTTCTGCTTCGAATGATTGCAGACTACTGCCAGGGATTCAGACGGCAGCAGCAGCAGCAGCAGCTGATGAGGAGGAGGAGAAGGAAGAGTGGGAAGGAGCAGGATGATGAGCAGCGGATGGAGTAAGAAGAGGAACGGGAGGAGGATGGAGAAGACGATGTAGAAGAAGAAGTGGGAGAAGTGGGAGAAAAGAAGACAGAAGAGGAGAAGGAGAAAGAGGAGCAGGGACAAAAGAAAGATGAAGAAGTGTGAGAGAAGAAGAGAGAGAAGAAAATAGAAGAAGAAAGAGAAGGAAGAGGAAAAGAAGAAGGAAGAATAGAAGAAAGATGAAGAAGAGTGAGAGGAGAAGATGAGAGAAAAAGAAGAAAAATAGAATAAGAGGAGGAAGAGGAAAAGGAGAAGAAGGAACAGAAGAAAGATGAAGAAGAGTGAGAGTAAAAGAAGTGAGAAAGAGAAGAGAAATGAAACAAGTGATAGGAGGAAGAGGAAAAGGATGATGAAGAAGAGGAGGAGGAGAAGGAGGAGGAGGAGGAGGAGGAAATGGAGTTGTGGAATTGAAAAGAAGTCAAAATTAGAAATCGGATGGAACAGAGTTATATTCGGAGATGGAAACAGTGTAAAGATGAAAAGGAAACGGGATAAAGTAACATAGGCAGGAGATTGAAGAGAAAAGGAGGCCGAGGAGAACTAATCGAATGGAGAAGAAAGTGCTGGATGGAAAAATGAAAAGTTGGATGAACTCGAGAGGAAGGGAGTAAACGGAGCCGGCGGGTAAAACAGAAGGAGGGAGAGCAGTAGGAGAAGCAGAGGAGCTTGCTGAGGAAGGAAGGAGAGCACGACAGAAGAGGGGGGAAGAGAGCAAAGAGGAATCGAAGTTCAGGTTGTAGAGAGTCCGCAGCCTAGAACTGCCGATGTGGTAACAAATCGATTCCGGGGCGAAACCGGTTCCTCTTCCACCAATAGCGAGATGAATTTTAAAGTACCCTGTTGCCTTTTAAACAAAATTTGCATTTGCTGTTTACTAAGTAAGTAAGTAAGTAAGTAAGTAAGTAAGTAAGTAAGTAAGTAAGTAAGATATCTGTTAACACGCCGTGTGCCCATCGGCTGGGAGAGGAATCGTAGGCTGTGGCAAAAAAGAAGAAAGTAGCAAAATAGAAGCCCAAGCAGTTGCACAAGCAGTTTTACTTGTGCAGTCGTAATTAGGAAAAAACATGATTTTGACGAAGTTGTAGCAAGAAATTTCATCCTGATTCATCACCCCCACCGCCTTCCCATTTCTCTCAGCTTAAGCACAACCCACCCTAACAGCTCCTCTCCCCTTTCTCTCTCTTCCCCTCGCCCTCCCCCCTCTCTCTCTGGTCATCTGGCAACCGGACTTGGTTCTTCACATGGCATCTTTGGACAACCCCACTGATTTGACGCAGAGCTCGTGAACAAGCTGGTGCCCTGCGCTGAGCTTTTATGTAGCCCTTTATAAATTTCAAGTCTACAATTACGATTACGATTACGAAACAATATCCGTAGAGCAGTTCTATCTTTAGGACAAATTTCCTCGTCCTGTTTTAAAATAATTCACTTACACTATACTTTGGAAATATTTTCACCTGGTCCTGATTTGGCCCCACGCCGGAGTTCAGCACTGGCCGATGCCAGCTTATCTTCAGCTGATTCCACTACAGCGCAGCAGTCGACCTCCCTCTCTTCTCCCTCTTTCCTCTCCCTCCGTTCCCTTTCCTCCTTCTCCTCCTCCTCATCAGCTGCTTCTGCTGCTGAAGCCGATGCAGCCATGGCAGACTTCTGCTTCGACGGAAGGAACCAGCATAGCCAACTTGTGGCTGTTCCAACGTATTCTCTCTTGTCCGTTGTGATCAGCTCTTTTCTTCCACATCGAAGTTCTTCAATATCCGGTTAGTCCTACTCGGTTCATAAGTTCCGGCTACTGCGCGCTTTTCTGCTACTCTTCTGGCTGATACATAAAATGTCTGATAGTACAGCCACTCTTCTATTGCTGTTTTGGCTCATACAAAATATGACTGATAGTAGAGCCACTGTTGTTGTGGTTTTTGGATTTCGGCCAAGCTTCTCCTATAGATTATGCTTTTCTACTACGGATTCACTTGAAGCGACATCGGCTGATGCCCTTTGCGATATGATAAAGGCGCTATAGAAGCCGGAAGATTAGATTAGATAAGATCTTGGGGATAGCAGTTCAGTGGCGGATACAGGATTTAGATTTAGAGTGGGCGAAGAGATGCTGAGTCTTATAGAATCTGTAGAGATTAAGCAATTATGTGCAAAATATTAGTCTGATAAATTCACGGGGTCGTAGACCGTCACGCCCCCTCTGAGTCCCCCCACAATGTCTGGTAACTATAAGTCCACACGTATGTGGTTCATATGGCAGTGGGCCACATTACTTTTTTTGCATTATCAGACTATATGCTTTAGCCACAGTAATGTTCAACTTTAGCAGACATTAATTGTAAGATTGATACAATATCTGCTTATCAAGAAATTTCGAGTGGCTCTACTTCGAGGCTTATACACAGCAGCATAAATATGCATGCCTGTACCCGAAGCATATAAACATATACTTATATATAATGCATACATGCATTGATATATATGCTTATATGTAGAGCAGGGTATATATATATGTATAGATTATATTGTTAAATATTTGACTTTATTTGCTTATTACTTAGGCCTAATGCGCTGTACACACGCGAGATATCCGAGCCTATAAACATATATCTCAATTTGAGAACATTATTGGGATAGATCCACGGGCAGGAGGACGCGTGAATGTAAGTCAGCGTTGTGTGCATTTGTACATTATGGGGACTAGAGGCTGGATTGAACGTTAATGTACGTGTTTCAGTAAGCTCCGTCTACGAAAGTAAGTACACAATGTTATTCTGTCTTGTGAACGATAAGTGCTCTGTCGTATTGTCGTTAGTGCACTCCTGAATTGTAATTGTAATTTGAGATTTATAAAGCCCCTCTTAGAGGATAAACTCAACAGAGGTGCTTCCGACCCGAAAAAGTAGAATCACTGTTAAACAGTACAGTCTTCAGGCGCCTGCGGAACACTGAGAGGGGAGAGAAAGGAGCTCAAGTCGCAATTCTCGAGGGAGAGACGGTTCCAGCAGGTGGGAACTCTGGAATGAGGGCAACATCAAAATGCATTCATATTGTATTGTATTGTAAGGATATTCCCTTGTGCACTTAAGTATATTCTCTCCTGTGCACAGGAGCAAGTACTTCTCTCTTTTGATTATCTTGTCTTCAATCGTCTTCGAGTCGAGGACTGGCTGCACCATGGACGATTTTGAGCCATCTGCTTCTGTCCCTCGTCTCCTGTAATAACTGGTTGAACGATAATTCAGTTCAAGACTTGATGTTGTCTATCCATGTCATCTTGGGTCTTCGCCGAGCTCGGGATCCAGGAGTTGTGCCTTCGATGACCCCTTTTCTCTAAGCTATCTCCACTCTTTCGCAGCACATGCCTCCTCTTTTTGATTAATCCAAGCAGACTCCTCTCTACTCCTACCGTCTCTAGGACACACTCAATTGTCTTCTTGGCAGTCCACGGTACTCTAAGAATCTGCCGCAAACACTTCATTTCAAATGCGTTGATTCTTGCCTTTTTATCTTTCTTTATGGTCCAGCTGTCACAGCCACACTGTGCCACTGGCCATACAAGAGCTTACAGGAGTCGTGCCTTTGTTACAAGCAATATACCGGGACTTTTCCATGCATTCTTTCATGCTGCCCCAACCCCTTGTCCTTTTGCCAGTCTTGACCGAATCTCTTGTGCACAAAAGTATATTCTCTCTTGTGAATGGAAGCAAGTATATTCCCAATGTTTAAATGAAGTAAGTATATTCTCTCTTTTGCACAGAAGTATATTCTCTCTTTTGAACAGAAGTAAGTATATTCTCTCTTGTGCAAAGAAGTATATTCTCCCTTGTGAATGGACATAAGTAAAGTCTCTCCTTTGCATGTATGTATATTCTCTCTTGTTCTTTCGTTGCATACAGCGGTGAATATATAATGAAAAATAATAAGAAATTCGTATAGCGCCTTTATGATCCTTTATAAAGCTATGTTTATCACCAGTCATCTTTTGCGTAATATAATGTAAGAAGACATTTATATTATATTTATAATATAACGTAAGAAGGCATTTATATTGACGCAAATTGAACAGGGTGACCTGTTTCACGACCTTTGAACGGATTAGATACAAATATTATGCTGCCTGCTTTGTTTCCCTGTCGTCTGCATATCCGAGAACGTGGCTGTTGACTTTCAATAAACTATGACCTTAAATGGAGGAGGTAACAACGGGTAAATGAATTCGCTGCACCCAGGCAAAAGGAGTTAAAACCAGGGACCTTTAATTACCCAAGAAACAGCGGCTTTGAAAGAATTCAAGAGATAAAACGGCTTAACACGTCGCTTTAACTTACGAATATTCAAGTTTGTTATGTGCCGTTGGCAACGGCTCCCTCAGTGCAGCTGACTGTTTAATTAAGCAAAACTGGTGTTAATGGCAGCGGTGGTGATACTTTCAGCGACTGTATCTGTAGCAGCCCTGTTAATTACAGTAATATGTCAATAATTGCGGCGGTGGTAGTGTGGTGGCGATGATGATGATGATGATGAAGATGAAGATGATGATGATGATGATAATGATGGTGATGTTGATGATGTTGTTGATTATGATGATGATGATGGTGATGCTGAAGAAGAAGAAGAAGATGATGATGATGAAGATGATAATGATGATGAAGATGATGATGATGATGATGACGACGACGATGATAATGTTGATGCCTTTCCCGATGACAATTACGACGACGATTTTCTCCATGCCATTCAAATCAACACTATGTATAAATAAATAGATCTATTGTTGAGCAAATAAAGAAAAATTAAAAATAGAAATTGCCTGGTGACTAAATCTGGTATTTCTTTGGTCTGTTTTTAGTTGGTTTGGTTTTGATGGGTTTTAATGGCAGCAGAACCAAGTCTTGGCTTCCGATGAAGTGAATACTTGAAGCGATTTACGACCTGCGTCGACGGAGCAGCAGGAGGAAGAGGAGGAGGAGGAATAGAAGGAGGAGTAAAGGAGGAAGAGTAGGAAGAGGAGGAAGAGGAGCAACAACAGAAGGAGGGGAAGAGGTTAAGAAGACAGAGTAAGAGGAGGAAGAGCAAAGGAGGAAGAATAGGAGAAGAAAGAAGAGGAAGAGGCAAGGGAAAAGGGGAATAGTAGGAAGAAGAGCAAAGGAGAAATAATAAGAGGAGGAAGAGGAGGAAGAGGTAAAGGAGGAGGAGGAGTGGGAGGAGGAGGAGAAGAAAAGGAGGAAAAGGAAGAGTAGGAGAAGGAGGAATAGGGTAAAGAAGAGGAGGGGAGAAGGAACAGGAGCAAGAGGAGGAGGAGCAAGAGGAGGGAGAGGTAAGGAAAGAAAAATAGAAGAGGAAGGAGGAGGAAGAACTGGACGATGGATGAGGACTGTCATGATGCTCTGACTGCCTACGAGCGATGGTACTCGGGTTGCTACGCAGCATCGGCTGCTGAGACTCGAGCTGAAGATGTGCGAGCTTTGCACTCGTCGAACCGGCCCCTTATCTTCAGCAGCGGCCGAGAGATTAAAGGAAGCGCCAGCGATTTCCCAGCCCTCTCCCCCGCCGCCGGGAGGAAGGAAAATGAAGAAAAGCCTCCCACATCCGTTGAAGATGCACTCATCGGAGGAAACTTCTTCGCTACCGTCCACGGAGCAGCGAAGACCGACTCACCGGAAGCAGTACCCAAACCGGAAATGGACGGATCAACGGCAGAATCGAAAGCAGATGGAGAAGACGATCGCCAGATGGCGTCTTCATCACCGGAAGTAACAGAAAGCAAGGATACCTCCGACATCAGAAGAGGAGAGGCGCTGGGGCAGTTCGAGGCCGCTCTGAAGTTCTTTCGGGACAACAAATCCTTTCGACTGGAACGGCCGGCGCGACGTCGGCGGAACTCGTCACGGTCCACTGACGCTGCTCCTCCAGTCAAGCGTGACGTCATCGACGCCGGTGGTCTGCTACACCTGAGCAACCTTTTGATTGTTCTCGAACAGCTCGAACAGGTGCATCGGTTGAACAAAGAACTCGAACGCAGGTGTGCCTTCCTCCGCGAAACGCGGTCGCTCGTCAAGTACCAGAACGCCGTTCTGCTGTCGGAAACGAGGCCCAGGGCGCGACGCCTGGCAGCGAGATCTCGACAGTTTTCGACCGCTAGAGGTCTTCAGAACTTCTCTTTCGACGCGGGTGATGCGGCGTGCACGTCGCCTCTCACGGTCGACATTCCCGCCAGGAGGAGCCACTTTAGCGCAACCGAAAATGGAGGGGAGTCAGCAACCCCAAATGTATCGGGGGCTGTGACCGGAAATGGAGCGGACCACGACGGCGTCGGCGGCTTTGGGACAAAGGCGGGAGAAAAGGTGATTCTGTGGGAGCGCAAAAAGTCCAAGAAGCTGCAAGCCAAGTGGGAGCAAGTAAAGAAGGTCTTCTCCAGCAAAACGGAACCCTCTCCGCGCCGGACGGAAGAGGACGCCACAAGCACCGCAAAGGACTCCGGGAAACATAGAGACCGGAAATCCAAGAGGTACTCGACGATCGTGGCGCTGAACGACGTTACCATGGAATCGCTTCGGTCGGCGGGGACCATGGGAAAGGATGATCCCGGTTCGGAGCGCGGTCCAAGCAGTCCAAGTTCTGTGAAGAGCGAACCGATGGGAGCGGACGAGGAAGAGATGCAGCTTCGTTGGGTCGATGATGGACTGGACCGTCAAGGACAAAATCGGCAGATGTTACGTCATTCCTGTAGCCACGATTCCATGGCCGACAGTAGCCTTCGAAGTCCTCGAAAAGAGGAGCAGGAGAACGAGGAGGACAAGATGGACGAGACGGGCAACGAAAACCGGAAGTTCTTTCCAGAGGACTCAGTGACGCGTCGCAAAGGAAGCGATGGACAGGCAGAACCGGTTGGATCCGGTTTGAATGCCGATGGGATGTCACCTGTTCGTGTCATGGTGAGGTCCAAGAGTTTCAAGATGTCCCCTGCGGTCGAGTCTTCCACGAATGGTCGTCATCTGGGGGTCACAATGTCAAAGAGCATGCCCTCTAGTCCGATCACAGCGCCGGGCCAAACCCCCGAGGGTCAGGACGAACAGCTGAACCAGCAGCATGGCGTCGAACCCGGACGAAGGGCAAGGGCGGCCTGGGGCAAAGTCAAGGACATGATACACACACGCCGAGAGAGTTTCAAGCTGAAGGGTCACCGGCAAGGTGAAGGTCACAGCAAGGGCGAGGGTAATCCGAAGTCCGATGAACACCACCAGGACGAAGGTCATCAGAAGGGGCAAGGTCGTCAGAAATGTGAAGATCACCCATTGGAAAACTATCCAGACAAAGCCGACGATAATCTGGAAAACTCAGGACCATGTGACGTTAACGGCACCTCTGTACATCGGTCGTCCTTGACGGTCCAGTCGGAGGAGGACACGTCGAAGGAGAAACGCTTCCGGGATACTTCCTCTTCTCCCAGCCGCTCCACTGGCTTCCTGACCAAGAGACGGGAGAAGTCGCTCTCACCAGCATCGAGAACGGGAGCTCGGTCCCAACTCCAGCAGCAGACGTCCGATTCCTCAAAGCCTCAGTCTTCTAGGATGAGCACATCACCTCAAGACCAGGACAGAGTAGCCAGAGGTAAGTGTCGTTAATTCGGTTATAGATAATTGATAACAAAATCCAGTTTATATTTTCAGTGGTTCTATTTACAATGTCTATTTACAACTTCTCATTTAAACAGAATCTTCCTGTGTCATAATCAAAAGCGACTTTTATGCAGCTATACACATAAAATACACCAAAAAAACTCTCACAAAAACGTAAAGCATAGTCGTAATCGAAATTGTAATCGTAAATTCGAGATTTCTACAATAACACGTCGCGGGAACCAGCTTATTCGCAGGCGCTCAACCAAAACAAAATCGATAGGCAGCAAGGGTTCGGTTCCAGGTCAAGATCATGGAGTCGGCTAGGCAGGCAATCAGACGCCAACGGTGAGTGATGTTTGGAATTGGATCTGCAGGATAGATAAAAAAGACGAAGAGGAATCACGATAGGATGTGCGAAGAGGAGTGTTTTCAGTTTTGAGTGGAAGACCTGCGCAGAGATTTCAAGGGGTGAAGTGATGGTGAGTTCGTATGATGGATCAGATAATTGTCGGACACTGGAGAATTCTCCATCATCCCTCGTTTTCTCGACTCCGTTCGCCGTCTCCTCAGGCGGAATAACCACTTTAAAAGGACCAGACTGGGTTGGGATTCCATCCTTAACCGCCACAGACGAAAACAAGTTCGCCAACGGTTCCGTATCAATTGTTAACCAGACCAAGATTCTTAATTTTGAACAAGTGCCAACAAGATTGTCTGTCTCTCCTCTCTCCCTCTCTTCCCTTCCCTTCATCTGTCTCTGTCTCTCTGTATCTGTCTCTGTCTCTGTTTCTCTGTCTTTCTGTCTTTCTGTCTTTGTCTTTCTGTCTGTATCTTTGTCTCTGTTTTTCTATCTGTCTCTTTGTTTCTGTCTTTCTCTCTCGCTCTGTCCCCTCTCTCTCTTTCTATCTATCTGTCTGTCTGTCTGTCTATCTATCTATCTATCTATCTATCTATCTATATATATATATATATATCTCTGCCTTTCTGTATGCAGTCTGCCTGCGTATATGTCTGTTTGTTTGTCTGTCTGCCTCTATATCATGAGTTCCATCTTTGCTGCTTACACATATATTTCAATATTTGTGTTCTCCTCCAAGTTAGGAATGATCCCTCGGGATTTAAAATTTATTAATTTATTAAAAGATAATAAACAACATTTCTGTTCCAGTCTATTTCGAACCTTCATATTTATTCGCTAAACTTGATATTTTCAATATATGCCAGTGACACTTCTCACTACAAATCCTATCCTGATTCCTCTTTTTCTCCATACCTTTCTCGCCGTTCCAATTCTAAACACCATCCACCGTAGCCGTCTGACTATCTACCTGCCTGTTCCTTGGATCTCGACCTTGAACCGAACCTAACCTTACCTACCTATCAATTTTGTTTTGACTAACCTCCTGCGAATAAACAGGTTCCATAGCTTTCTGGGGCTGAAGAAATTTCGAATTTACAATTACGGTTGATTATTTATTTGTATAATTTTTTATGAAAGTCAAATCAGCGCTCATGCAAAATAGTTCCGAGATGGCGCAACCAGTCGCATGCAATTACAAAAACGACGAAGTTCTAACAAGCCAAACCTGGGTTATTAATTATTCCTGGCGATGGGCCAAGATATCCGGTCTTCTAATTGACAGGCGATCCGTGCTCCACACAATCTCTCCTAATTTGCTAATTAGTTTGATTCCTTTGACGCGATTGTGTAAACTCGCCATAGCTTTCGCAGATAATAAGAAAGAATCGGGCGGATGGTGACAGACAGACGGACGGATGGACAGACACATTGACGAGTACTCAGACAGACAGTTGGAGAGAGATGAAGATAGACGAAGAAGGCAGAATTATAGAGACAGAGGCAGATACAGAGGAAGATACAGAAACAGAGTTAGAGAGAGACAGAAAGAGAGAGACAGACAGACAGATAGAGAGAGAGGCAGGAACGAAGAGACAATGACAGAAGCAGAGACAAAGCTAGAAAGAGGTAAAGCTAAGGTAGGTACAGAGATAGAGACAGAGGCAGAGACATACAGATAAGCAAAGGCAGATACAGCCTTAGAGAGAGACAGACAGAGAGAGAGAGACCGAGACAGAGAGAGAGACAGAGAGAGAGAGAAAGAAAGAGAAGAGAAGAGAGAGACATAAGAAAATAGACAGAGGCAGAAACAGTATAGAGAGTTACGTCGATCAATCTTGTCACTTCACTTCATATCAGTTGCTCCAAGAACTTTTCGGTCCATGTGTGTATATAGTCCAGAAATTCCACTTGAAACACTCCGAAAAAGGGTCTGGATTGGTAACATTTTCCCTCCAGTCCTTAGTCATTGTTTTTGAAAACTCTCGAACCCAACGTTTGAATCGATTCAACTTGAATTGATTTGAATCAAGACGATAATGATTTAAAATCCACTGCAGTAGCAAGCCGAGCAGTGAAAAGATATATTTAAGAGCCGCTATAAAATATTCAGTTACAGTACAGACCATGAAGAGATTGCACAGTAGCCGAGTGACTAATGCGTCGACTTTTCACTTCTGTGACCCGGGTTCGAGTCCCGGACCGGTCATGTGAATTGATGCGAGTTGCATTATTGAACTGTGGGTAAAAGGTGAGGGTAAAGTCTCACCTTTTCAAGGAATCCCACCATGATCCATCGAATCGACTATATTCTCATTTCTGTCAGCTTAAACACAACCCACCCTAACAGCTTTTGATCCCTCTTCTCTCTCTCTCTCTCTCTCTCTCTCTCTCTGGTCTTCTGGCACCTGGACTTCGTTCTTCACATGGCATCTTTGGACAACCCCACTGACTTGACGCAGCGCTCGTGAATAAGTTGGTGTCCTTAAACTAGCGCTTTTTAAATTTCGAGTTTACGATTGCGATTACGTTTGCGAAACTCGGGTTCATGATCTTCGATATGAAGGCTTCCTGAAATCCGATGCCCTTTATAGTGCAATGCCGTTGTAGTCGTATCTTCTTGATCTCTGAGACTCTCGATCATCGGATGCTCTGCCGCTTTGTACCCAGAGCCGTGATGTAATAAATTCCCAGGAATTCCAGGTTGCTGATCCCAGGCTCTGGAATGCGTCTCCTGTTTCTATCCGCTCTGCCAGTTCTCTGAGTTCATTCTACCCTGTAATGCCTGGTCTAAACTCTCATCTTCTTTCGATTGCTTATCTTCTGTGGTCTGCCTTACGGTTTCTTAACAAGGAGCACTGAAAGAGGTTAAACGTCCAGTGCTCTACGAGGATCATCCTTCTTTAAGTTCTCTGCCACCGGGCAGGTTCAAACGTCCAATGGCACCATTCCTGACGTTGTTGAGCCTCCTCCGTCAGCATATCACATCCGTCCTCCAGTCTAGTAGCATTTGTCTCGTTCTTCCTCTTCTTTTCTTTCCCTCCATTCTTCCCTCTGTGATATTTCTCAGAAGGGAATCACCTTTCAGTACTTGTACTCTTTTCCGATGGTCCATGTTTCCGATCCATGTAAGACCACGCTCCATGTAAATGTTTTGACCATTCTCTTCTTTAGGTTCCTGTTCTGTCCTCTTCTCATTGATTCATAACCTCACTTAAATAATGCAAACTTCAAATGTATATCTGTCTATCAATTACATCTGTAAACGTGTATGTAAATACGAATACATGTAGGCTACATTGACAAAACACACCCACTCCAAGTTTTTCACTCAAAACTGAAAACATTTCTTTTCCAAAAATCTTATCATGAGTCTTCCTCTTCCCCTTATCACTCTTCTCGCTTCAGATTCAAACACCATCCATTTCAAAAACCATCCACCGTAGCCGTCCGACTGTTTGACTGCCTGACTCCTGGATCTTGACCTGGAACCGAACCCTTCTGTCTATCGATTTTGTTTGACTGAGCACCTGTGAATAAGCTGGTTCCCGCAACTTGGCTTTCTTTGGGCGCTGTAGAAATCTCGAGACTACGATTACGACAAGTGCATTCAGAAAATTAACAGGTGAAAGTCAAACTTAAAATCTGGTAATTGCATCAAATACACTAATTATTCTGGCAGGTGCAGTCCATTTAGTACATTATTTGAGCAATGCCACTGAAAAATATCATTGAAAGAATTAGAGAATAAATATATCACAGACCTCTCCTAATTCTTTTCAGTGGATTTGTGAGTTTAGAATGAAGTGTTGCTTAGAAGCAATTCTCGCTTGACGCCGTGTGCATTGCGATACCGGCGCTACAGAAGTGTCCAAATCAGATTATATTAGAATTCCAAAGTACTTGAGGCAGAATTAGGAGCGAGATAAAGAAAGAGGAAGATAAGGGCATTTAAATAACGCCTTAATGGATTCTTAAAAGGCACAAGAAGTATCCAGATACTAACATATAAGAAAAAGAAGGCGGAGGAGGGAGAGGAGGAGAAGGAGGAGAATGAGAAAGAGGAGTAGGAAAGAAAAACATTGAGGATGGAACCATAAAAGAGAGGTAAAAAACAGAAAAAAATTTCACCAGCAGAATAACCAAACAGACTATAGAAAAGCTAATTCAAATAGACTATCGACACACAGAAAGAAAGAGAGTCGGACAGACACAGAGACAGATGGACCGAATGACAAACAAACACAATGAAACATAGACAGACATGCACACAGACAGAGAGACAGACATGTAGATAGTCAGACGGGTAGACCGAGTAACAGACTGATTCACAGACAGGGACTGTTTTGATGTGTTCTGACGCCAACTCAAGTGGAAATGGAATGCGAAAGCCATGGAAGAACTGCTAGGATACCTTCGACTGGGGTCATTGCAGTCACTGGGGTCACTGGGGTCGCGTTCATGGCAAGTTCATCCTCATTGAAAGCAACATCATTTTCATCTTCAGGATAGGAACCGCTTCCGACCACACACGCACACGTGATGCGGTCCTGTCAATCACCTCACTCACAAAAAGAGAAACCCACAATGCCATCTTTCCAAACATAATTTATCATCAATGTCGGAGGCCAACACAGTAAACGTAATCGTAAACTCGAGATTTCTACAGAGCCCAACGAATGCTAAGTCGCGGGAAACAGCTTACTCAGTCAAAACAAAATCGATAGGCAAGAGGAGTTTGGTTCCAGGTCGAGATACCAGATTCAGGCAGTAGTTTCAATGCAGAGAAAAATGTAATTTGTACACGTGTTTCTATAGCGACCGTATGGCCTCGACCATGCTCATTTTTCAATGAATTTATCATATGAGATCCTTCACCACTGCTGCCCATTTAAATAGGCGCCACGCCTTTTAAGGTCCCCATGTACGGACCGTGCTAGCCCGAGATTCAATTCTCTGAAACAAGCCACGATCAATATGCCACCTGCATCCTCACAAACAGATTTCGGAGAATTGAATCTCGGGCTAGCATGGTCCGTACACGAGGACCTTAAATGGCATGGCGCCCATTCGAATGGGCAGCAGTGGCGAAGGATCTCACACGATGAATTCATTGAAAAATGAGCAGGGTCGAGGCCATACGGTCGCTATAGAAAAACATCTACATTTACATTTACAGAAGCGCCTTGACGTACGCTTTAAGAGGCAGACGACAAAAACGCTAGTAAATAGACAGGCACGGTGCACACATCCAGATAAACACACACACGTAGGTCGCATAAACACACAGAAAATTACATATATACATGTACACACACTGGTACATGTATAGTCGCAAAAACATACATATGCAAAAATTATATAAACACTGTATTTAATGTCGTTGTGTCTTGGCGTCAGTGTGTATGCATGTATGTATGTATGTATGTGTTCTATGTATGTACGTATGTGTCTAGACACTTACTATAGCGCATTTAAGTACTCTCAAAAGCATTAGATGTAAGTAAGTAAGTATGTATGTATGTATGTATGTATGTGTGCATTTGGGTATATTTTTAGGAATGAATGAACGAACAAACGAATGAATGACTACCTATGTAGGCCTATGAATGAACGCAAGGAAAAACAATTGAATGAATATGTATGTATGTATGTATGTATACATGTATGTATGTATGTATGTATATATGTATGTATGTATGTATGTATGCTAGGTGTGTATATAAGCATGTATGTAATCATGCATCTATGTATGTATGCATGTGTGTATGTATGTGTGTGTAGCTGAACTCCTTGTCTCTCAGAAATGTCTATTTTCTTTTCATATATGTACATATATGCATAAATATGTATATATGTACCTATACGTTTAAAGTACTGAGATAATGCGTATATAATTATAAAAGGTCAATCTGTGGAAGAGCATGGAAGTAGGTTGTCGGTCGGCCCATATATTCTGTATGTCGGCCTAGCGTAGCTCTTGTTAGTGTTTATAGGCTGTGGCCCTCTGACGAGAGCTTTATCAACGAATTTCGACCAACACAAGGGCGCACTTGTATCCTGCAGTGCCTTAATCGCTCGTTCGGTGGGTGGGGTAGGGGCCCCGTAGGGGGCGCATTAGAACAACTGCACCCACTGCCAGATTTAGGGACCTATGTAGGGAGCTGCGGAGGGGAAGGACCGGGTGCGCTATCAGGCAGTAAGTCAGTCAGGCAGTCGGTAAGTAAGTAAATAAGTAAGTAAGTAAGTCATTCAGTCAGTAAGTGGGTAAGTAAATAAGCAAGTCATTCAGTCAGTAAGTCAGTCAGTCAGTAAGTCAGTAAGTCAGTAAGTAAGTCAGTAAGTGAGTCAGTCAGTTAGTCAGTCAGTAAGTCAGTCAGTCAATAAGTAAGTAAGTAAGTCAGTCAGTCAGTCAGTAAGTAAGTAAGTAAGTATGTAAGTAATGCATTTGTTAACACGCCATAGGTCCATCAACTGAGCGAAGAATCGTAAGCGGGAAAACCTTAGTGATGCATGATAGTGTTGTTTAGAAGTTGTTGTTTTGTGACTGTTGCTTAGTAGGCTATTAGTTGTTGTTATGAAGCAGCTACTGCTTTGCGACGGTTGCCTAGTTCTGGTTGTTGTTGTTTAGTAGTCCTTAGCAACGCTTGCCGCGGCTCAACAACTACTGCTGATATTTACTATCGTCTAGTAGCTGTTGCTTAGCGACAGTTGCCTAGTATCGGTTGTTTCTGCTTGGCAGATGCTGCTTAGGAACTGTTGATTACCACCTTTCGCTGCCTCTCAACAGCTTGTACTGATGCTGTAGTTCTGTTACGTAGCAACGGTTGCATTGTGAGCGTTATTGTTGCTTACCAGCTGTTGTTGTTTTGCTATTGCTTGACAGCTAATCGTAATCATAAATTCAAGATTTCTACAGCGCCAAACGAACACCAAGTCGCGGGAACCACAGCTTATTCACAAAATGGATAGGAAAGAAGAGTTCGGTTTCAGGTGAAGAGCCAAGAGTCAGGCAGGCAGGCAGGCAGGCAGGCAGGCAGGCAGGCAGGCAGGCAGGGAGGCAGGCAGGCAGGCAGGCAGGCAGGCAGGCAGGCAGACAGGCAGGCAGGCAGGCAGACAGGCAGTCAGGCAGGCAGTCAGACTGCTACGGTGGGTGATGTTTGAAATTGGATCTGCAAGATAGATAAGGAGAGGAAGAGGATTCAAAATAGGATATGCAGAAGAGGAGTAGCTTTAGTTTTGAGTGGAAGACCTGCGCAGAGATTGCAAGGGTTGAACTGATAGTGAGTTCGTTTAATGGATCAGATAATTGTCGTAATTCTGGTGGGAGATACTTAGCAGCAGCAGCAGCTGTTGCCTAGCAGTTGTTGCTATGGTATCCTAGAGACCAATGTTATTGAGTTCAATGCATCAGCTAAAGGTGGTGCATCGCCCATTTACCCGATAATAGCCTCATGCATCGACGCATCGACGCAATTAGCTACATCCTCTCTTCCTCCTCGTCCTGCTCCTCCTCGACGTTCATATTTCTCCTCATCTTCCCATTCCTCTTCATCCAATTTGCAGAAGTCAGCTTGTCACGCGGTGTGTGCCTAATGTATTTTAAATTTTAAAATTTTTCTTAACATTTTAGATCTTTTAATTCAAAATTTTATGACCGGTAACACCGAAGTGTCCAAAAAATTGTGACTTCCGAATACTGTTTTGTTTCCAGGCGGTCACTGATTGATGTTCTGTGTATACATCTTCTCTTTGATCAGCATCTTCTTGAAACTTTGTTGTTCCTGGTTCACGTCTTGTCTTTGGCCGGCGCTCATTCACAGTTGCTGGTTCCTACATCTGGAACAAACGGCCTCGTCATGTTCGCAACTCTCTAACCGAGACTCTTTCTCTTTGAACTCAAAATATACCTACTCCAGTCTGCTTATGGTTCTTAATGGTCCCTATTCGCCGGCTTTAGTGTGCAATTCACGACTTTGCAGTATCAAATTTGCAGCTGTATTCTATTGCATATCACGATAATGGCTATATGAAAATTTGTAGATTGGACCGGATTGTACAGGACTGACTTAGATTAGATTGTCCTTCATTCGGAACATAAGACCCTATTCGCCCATTAATTTATAATTGTCTGAAACAATACACGTGTCGGTGGTATTGGAAACTTTATATGCATGCATTTGTGTATTAACTGACTCTTTGTTTAGATTTGAAGCACAACGCATTTTCATGGCAGTCAATCAGATATCTGCTTGGGAAAAGTACTATGCCAAGCGTTTAATAACTCGAAAGGAAAGTTGTTTATATTCCTCGAATGAAAATGCTAATTTAAATACTAATAAAAATTAATAATTACTATTTTAATAATTAATATTATTATTATTACTTTTAATATTATTATCGACATTGTTACTACCATTAGTCTTTGTATTAATGACTGGATGAATGATGTTGTTGTTGTTGTTGTTATTATTATTATTATTATTATTATTATTATTATTATTATTATTATTATTATTATTATTATTATGAAATGTCAAGTTTATTGCAAAAATCGATTCAAAGGTTTCATTAAAAAAAGCCTTTCCTGCATTACAGCATTACAGGCTACTTGAGACTGCATCTGATCGAGTTTTACGTCTGGCACATTATTATTATTATTATTATTATTAGTAGTAGTAGTAGTAGTAGTAGTAGTAGTAGCAGTGGTTGTAGTAGTAGTAGTAGTAGTAGTAGTAGTAGTAATGAAGATGATGATGATGATGATAATAATAATAAAAATAATAATAATAAAAATAATAATAATAATAATAATAATAATAACATCTGTGAATTGAGGAACCTAGGATAACTGTCTTATAACTTATTATTATTATTATTATTATTATTATTATTATTATTATTATTATTATTATAAAACAAATATGTTGTTACGTCACTTCAAGTATGAAACAAATCTATTGTTGCTGGAGCAACTAGAGCTGCTGTGGCGTCTAGGCTGGCACAGCGGAAGCAGGTCGACTAGCTGCACCTCCGAATCTCGTGATCTTGTCTGTAAGCGCCGTGGTGAAGAAGCAACCCTGAGTTAGCGGTCTCGTAAGTGTAGAGCGTTCTGTGGGCGTTTCTTCGATGGAGTACGAGAACTTCCGGTGTGGATCGGACGAACATCCAGTACCACCAACTCCCTCCTCTTCATCGTCGTCGTCGTCGTATTATTATTATTATTATTATTATTACTACTACTACTACTATTACTATTACCATTATTACTATTGACGTTATTAATAACTTAGGTAGCAGCAACTGGTCCACAAGTATATCTTAAACAAACAAACAGCAGCAGCAGCAGCAGCAGCAGTGATAATAAGCTGCAGATGTGATAGAAGGTAGACAGGAGGAGTTAATCAAACTTTTATCAACAACGTTTGATATCCGTCGTCTTTCACCGATGCTGGGCGGGGCGCGCATCTGTGCAGATAATCTCTAAGAGGTGCTATAGACATTTGCTGAATGGAGGAATATTTATTGTATATATATATATATGTATATATATATAAGTGTGTGTGTATTTGTGCAGTTAGAGATTTTTATAGCGCATTAAAAAGACTTCTCAAAGGCACTGATGTATGGCTATCTAAGAGATCGTAATCATAATCGCGAGATTTCTATAGCGTCCAACGAAAGCCAAGTCGCGGGAACCAGCTTATTCACAGGCGCTCAGTCAAAACAAAATCGATAGGCAAGAAGGGTTCGGTTCCAGGTCATGATCTAAGAGTCAGTCAGGCAGGAAGTCAGACAGCTACGGTGGGTGGTGTTTGGAATTGGATGATATGACTTCATCTATTCATTTAGATGGATTGTCAACCCAGAGATCAGAGGTTTCAAATCTATTTGAATCCAGAAAGTTATTTGAAAAATTTAAGTTCCACTTGCGCCCCTCCAGCGAACTCGGCTTTTGAATGAGTACATTGACCGTACATTATCAATAAAAAAATTAGGCGGCGAGGAAGTGGACTCATCAAACGAACTCATATACCGAGGAAAAGAAAAACGAAGTCGCTAACACCTTATATCCATGTCTACCTCTCTGCATTAGCTACAGAGATTCTGCTACTTTTAACATATATATTTATATATGATATGATATATTCGTTTATTGATCCCAGAAAGAAATTGTCAGCAACCAATATACCAGTTTGACATGAAACATTGTCAGGTTATCGGGAACAAGTGGTAGACCCATCATAATTCCGCTTAATTAGAGCCACCAATTAATATGCAATACCAGTGACGACGTTGTTATATATGCATTTTAAATCTTGACTATGAAAATTACGCTACAAAATAAAACAACAAAAGAAGAAAAAAATCAAACTTAATTAAGATATACAGATAACACTTGTTACTCATCTTTCAGAAATTTACGCAGTTTTTTTATTTAGATAACTGCAGAGAAGGCAACTGTTGAATATGTAGCACTGGCAAAGCATTCCATATCAGCGGTACAATGCATTTAATGTCGAAATACCCAGTATATGTATAACCGATCTCACGTTCATTTTCGAACTTCATCTTTTCAAGTTTTCTGCCCGTATGATTATTATTTCTATATTTATTAGGCGCCACTACCTGCTGACTTAGCATCAATCGATGGCGCCGGGCGACTGTGATTGAAGGATTTGCTCTAGATCTCTACACAGTAACCGTCTCAGGGAGGCTCGAACCCGTACTCTCTGCTTTACAAGCCGAACGATATGCTACCGTGGCCCATGAGTGAGTATGTTGTGTATGCAATTGTACACGATGCATATCAGACGGATGCAATCGTGCATGTTGTACTGGGCGGGTCAGGTGCGTACATGTTATATTCGTTAGTCTTGGGCATTTGAGCCGGGCAGGAGCCGGGCAGGAGCCGGGCAGGAGCCGACCAGAGTACGAGCAAATGTGTTGACTGGAGACCGAAGTTGAATGGAATCGATATGCGCCGGAAAAGCCACGAGCTTTCGAGGAAATGTTTCCAGGCGAATTTCTTGGCGAGTACTTTCCAGTTTATCACGACATCTGGCGCTTCCTCAATCACCTTTCCAGGTGTTGGAATGTTATGCGTAGTAAGATGAATCTGGGAAGATCTCCGTTGCTCAGCATTAATTACGTAGCAACGGTCGACTAGTGCGAGCGATACCAAAGTTGATGAGTGTCAAAATATGTTGTTTCCTGGTCCATCTCCATCTTCTGTATCGTCTTCCTCTTCGTTATTGCTTATATTTCAAACAACTGTAATGATTTTATCCTTTTAACCTTTTATCCTCCTTGATTTTTTCCTTATTCTTTGATGGAATTTTTTGTCTGTTGCTTTTTCTTCTGCCTGTCTCTAATCATCTTGTTTCCTCTGGCTTCAACCCCGATCGCACGACATGCGATCTTGATTTAATAATAATACACTGTTAATAATAATAGTAATAGTACACGATTTAATAATAATAAGAGGAAACTCCTTTTGCCCCTCCGGAACATTACCATCTTGCTCTGAGCCCTCTTAAGATGGCGCGTCCAACATTATTTAAATAATTTATTAAAAACTGCAATTTTTGAGGTTTAGTGATAATGAATAGGCCTAATAATAATAATAATAATAATAATAATAATAATAATAATAATAATAATAATAATAATAATAATAGATACATGCTTAGGCCTATTGCTATCTATGTGGAGACGGTGGTCGCTGTCACTCAAACTGCCGGTGGAGTCAGCTTGACATGTATCGGTATTTGGCATCGTCCGAATCACTTCTCCGTTGCCCCGGACACGGTTGTCATGACATTTCCCGGCAGCTCCTTCACCTTCGTCGTCAATAATAATAATAATAATAATAATAATAATAATAATAATAATAATAATAACAGTTGGACTTTCAAGATCCGACGGTAAACGCCCAGATGGCGCTACTCTCATTCCCTGGCAGGTGGGCAGGTCTGTGGTCTGGGATGTTACTGTTGTCGACACCTTGCCTGACTCCTCCTTGCCTCACCCAGCCACGAATGCAGGCACAGCGGCGTAGTTGGCTGCTCAGAGGAAGGTCACCAAAGATACCGATTTATCGGCTTCCAATCAGTTCATCCTTTTGGCCTTTGATACACTTGGCCCGATCAATTTACAGAGCCTGGAGTTCTAAATCAATCTAGATCTACATTTGACCAGGGTTTCCGGAGACCCAACGGAGACCGCTTTCCTTTTCCAACGTGTTACCTCCACAATTCAGTGCTTTAATTCGATTGCCTTCCGGGGCACTTTTGAGGAGCCAGACATCAGCGAAGACTAGCCATCTCAGAATACAATTTTTTTACTTCCTGAGGGATCAAAAATACCTCGGGGCAAAACAAAAATAACAATAATAATTAAAAGAAAAGGAAAAACTAACAATGGTTATTATATTACTTACGATTCCTTGGAGACTTATTTCAAAGACTCTTGGTGGCTACCTAGCGTGGAAATGCTATCTGCTTCAACGGGACCTTACAGGGGAAACTGATCTAATCACACTTTATCGACATATTTCTAGCATCATTAATAATAACATAAAAAATGATGATGAAATTACAATGACGTTCTCTCGTCTATGTTATACGTCTCCTTTTGAACAAATGAGTTTTTTGCATTGTTTGTAAGCTTTTGTTAAATTATCTCCAACCAGTGATCTTTTTTCACTAATCCTTCAATTTTTCTTTTTCATGTTGATCTTTTCTCTTTGATAAATGATTTGTTCACCTCTCCTGTTTGAACGTTCCATTGTTGACCTTCTCCACTGATCAAGGCCTTTCATTGTTGATCTTCTCCACTGATCAAGGCCTTTCATTGTTGATCTTCTCCACTGATCAAGGCCTTTCATTGTTGATCTTTTCGTAATGGAAATTTTCTCCTTCCTCACGCTCGGGTAAATAACACTAATGCTCGAAACCTACTTATTAAGTATCTAAGCTTACATGGTGGCCGAGCGGCTAACGCGTCGCCTTTTTTAACCTCTGCTACCTGGGTTCGAATTCCGAGTCTATTTCATTTAAACTAGAAAGGTAACAGACCTCTTTACATGCCACTGCAGAAGCTCCTCAAAACCGAGGAGGTAAAGGTAACACAATTATACGCCTCTATGGAACATCGTTAGAAACGTAAAGGTAAACTAATCTAATGTAGTCTAATAAGGTTGTGTTAGAATTGACTTACCGTTACGAATCATAAAGGTAAAGGAAGCACACTTCTTCGTAACTCTCTAGATAAGCTCCTTTAAATAATTATAAAGGTAAGGGAAACACACTTGGTAATACGCCTCTGTAGATACTCATCAAAAGCGTGATACCAAGGTTGAATGAATATTCGGATGAGGCTCCAATGCGACAGCAGGAAACCAACTATAGGATACCTTTTGTAAAAACATAAAAACTGATAGAAATGTCAAAAAATAAATCTCGCCGGACATCATCATAAATTTATGTGAATACCTCATCAGAAAACATAACCATTTGTATCTGTCGTCTTCATTGTGAAACATTCAAAAGCATTTACTGATGGTGTCTTCGTTTAGGTCCAGACGAAACTTCGACATCACGAAGAACGAACGCCAGAGAAAAATCGAGGAAGAAGTTCAAGACAATAGGCCGCGGTAATACACAACACTATACACAATACAATACAAAACAATACAATACAAAACAATACAATACAAAACAATACAATACAAAACAATACAATACAAAACAATACAATACAAAACAATACAATACAAAACAAAACAATACAATACAAAACAATACAATGCAATACAATACAATGCAAGACGATATATTTCATTTTCTTGTGTGACCAAAATTTCATCTAAATCTTAGAATACAGATACAAATGGTTATGTTTTCTGCAAAGGACCATTAATTTGAGGTACAAAGCATCAAGTATGCGCAAGTTATTCATAAAACGAACCACCCTGTTGAACCCCATTCAAACGCTTTGTTCGGTGAACCATCCTGTTCATTGTCTTCGAACCAACTAATCAATATGTTCAATGAACCATCCTGTTCAATCTCTCCGAACCAACTGATCCATAAACCCTGTAGCTCTTTCAAAGGTCGATCTTCTCTTCAATCTGTATCTTCTGGAGAGTTGACCGGCTGCTGGTCCCACCATTTGAACTCCTTGCCTCCTCCTGTTCGCGAATTCTCTTACCGAGACTATCTTTCGTTCTAAATTGAAAACTTACCTCATCCAGTCTGTCTGTGGTTCTTGATGTCTCTTGTTCCCCGGCTTCAATGTGTGCACTTCTGAACTTCGTAAATTGTATTGTATTGTATTGTAACTGCTTCTCCCGTGGCCTACCCTTGAGGGTTATACAGCATTACCCAATTTCAAATTCTACAACTTCACCATAGCTGGGCATACATTTTGTCGTTTTGAAACGATTAGGTATTAGTGCGCCATTGATGGATGCCGTGTGTATTGCTACTCGGAACTGAACTGGAAACGGTCTATGTCCCTATTAAGCGCCACTAAAAGTTTCCATGGAATTTGAACAATTCTTTTTGATAGCGTTCAGCAATTCAGAGGTATAATAAAATTTGAAAGAATTTCAATGTTTGGGAAATAGACAAAGATTTCTGATTGTTTTCCATGAAATTTGTTCAGCTCATTCGATCGCATGGCTGAATTTCTACAAATCTTTTTGACGAACTTTGAAAATAAGTAGGTAAGAGGAAAAAGAAGGAGGGGAAGAAGAAGAAGGCGAAAGAGGATGAAGAAGGAGGAGGGGAGAAGAAGAAGGAGTAGGAGTAGGAGAAGAAGGAGAAGAAAAAGAAGAAGAAGAGAGTCCCTTAAATCAAGCCAAAGAGACTGCCACTGGTAGAAGCTGCTAGCGAGTTCTTTTACTCAGTCTTGGCTCACTAACACTGGTAGACGGCCAGTCCTATCCCTCTACGTCTGATCTCCCAACCGACAGTGTACAGTCGATGGACTCACTTTATAACTGAGTTCGCTAGGGTCGCTAGTGGACCCGAAATCCTGGACCATCCTTCTATCCTGGAAAAAAGTCGAATCCTCGAACTCTGAGCTCACAATCCACACACTAACGACTAGGCTTTCGCGCCGGCCGTAATGGTCTGGAAAGCGGTGAGAGGGATTACGCGAAAGAAGGGGGAAAAGTGGAGAAGTTGGTCGAATAATCCATATGGAATTAATGCCTTGTTTACTCTTTTCTGTTGTTGAAAGCTAAGAGTGTGGACACATCGGTCGTAAAATTCACTGAGGATTTCATCAACAAAATGGAGGAGTGGGAGGAGAAGCAAAAGAATGCGACTACCAACAGCGGTAAAGCATGCATATAATTGTTTTTTGCATTTATTATGCCTGAAAGGTCAGTAAAGCTGAACCTGAGACGCAAACAAGTATGCGAAAACAAAATGGCCAGGGTCGTTGCTTGGAATCCGTTCATCACGCTGGAACCCGCAATCAGTAGATAACAGACCAAACGCTACCGAATATGCCATCGTTCTGCGCCCTTTACGATCTGCTTAATCTTACCTTTCATCGCTTTTTCCGTAGCCATAACTTACCCTATCTCACCTTGCCTTACCTTCCCTTATCTGTGGTTATTTACGCAGCTGTTGTTCAGGGCTAATTTTTAAGTTTGAATTCGCAAATTCCTTAACCTGATTTGCCATATACTCGTACTTCACATATTACAATTACAATTCTAAAAGTATTACATTACAAATAATTAAATTACATTCAGCGATGGCCAGAAGTTAACTGCTGCTGTTAATAGGCATTAGTAGTAGTTAAACTACTTTTTGATTAGCTAAAAGCTAGTTAACTTGTTGCCATTAAAAGTAGTTGTAACTAGAAGTTAAACTAGAAAATCTTACGGCAGGAGCAGAAGTAGTTACAAAAGTAAGTGACTACTTTTGTAGAAGTAGTTAGAAACTACTAGTTAAGGTATTTTAAAGTAGTTCAAAAGTAGATACAGTTAAACTACTTCTTCGCATTACTGATTATATCCCATAACTCATTACATATGTTTTATATTATCTCACATTGCTTGCTGTTACTTTGCACCCTAAGACGTTGCATCATATTACTTTCATTTAATTAATTAACTGATTAATTAATTAGTTAGCTAGTTAAGTAGTTGACTAATTAATTAATTTATTTATTTATTTATTTATTAGTAAACTAACTAGTAAATTAATTAGTTAGCTAACTAACTAACTAATTAATTACACTTTAAATAATTAATTAAACTTTAATTAATTAATTACACTGCACTTAAAGTGCAGTAACGTAGTTATCTTTTTACTTAATTACTTAATTAATTAAATAATAAGCTAACTACGATACTGCACTTAAAGTTATTAGCGTTATTGTTCGTCCTTTGCAGCAACCTCTTATCGCGCGTCGAGACGGAGCCGCGTCTCTGAGTCCAATTCGACGGACGATGGTGTGCGCTCTTCAGCCCCTGGGGAGCCGTCGCAGAGGGTCGAACAGCTTTCGGAGAGCTTCAGCCGAACGGTCGAGAACTGGGAGAGGGTGCGAGGGGGCAGGGCGAAGTCGAGGGAGGGGCGCAGCGGGGCCAGAAGCCAGGTCAAGGGGGACGAGGCCAGGAGCCAGTCAAGGGAGCGAGCCAAGTCAGCGCAGAGGATGGAAAAGGAGAGAATGAAGATCGAGAAGAAGGAGCAGAAGTTGGAGAGCGAGCTGCACAAGCTGGCCGAGATGAAGAACCGGCTGGAAGGCAGCGCGCGCGACGGCAGAAGTCAGGATAAGGTCAAAGATATTGATAAGGCCAAGGACAAGGAGAAGGCTAAAGATACTGAGAAGGTCAAGGATATTGAAAAGGTTAAAGGTATTGATAAGGTCAAGGATATCGATAAGGTCAAGGATATCGATAAGTTCAAAGATATTGATAAGGTCAAGGACAAGGAGAAGGCTAAGGATACTGAGAAGGACAAGGATATTGATAAAGTCAAGGATAGTGATAAGGTCAAGGATATTGATAAGGTCAAGGATATTGATAAAGTCAAGGACAAGGACAAGGAGAACGCTGAGGATAATGAGAAGGTCAAGGATAAGGATATTGATATGGTCAAAGATATTGATAAGGTCAAGAATATTGATATGGTCAAAGATATTGATAAGGTCAAGAATATTGATATGGTCAAGGATATTGTGAAGGTCAAGGATATTGAGAAGGTCAAGGACATGGAGAAGGTTAAAGACACGGAGATGATCAAGGACAAAGATAAGGTCAAAGGTAATGAGAAGGTCAAAGGCACTGGGAAGGTCAAAGACACAGAGAATGTCAAGGACACAGACAAGATCAAGGACACAGACAAGGTCAAGGACACAGACAAGGTCAAGGACACAGACAAGGTCAAGGACACAGACAAGGTCAAGGACACAGACAAGGTCAAGGACATAGACAAGGTCAAGGACACAGACAAGGTCAAGGACACAGACAAGGTCAAGAACACTGAAAAGGTCAACGAAGCGCCGAAGGTCACTAATGCGGACAAGGTTAAGGAATTAGCAAAAGTGGAACTCCGGGAAGGGGCGAAATTCAACGAAAATATCACGGGAGACGATAAGACAAGAAAGAATTTAATAGAGAAAGGCATGGATTTGGAGCAGATCAAAGGCACAACACATCGGGCAACTGAAGACAGTTGCCAGGGAGACAGAACCGAAGTGAACTCAGAACTAGAAGGAACTCATCTTCAGAAGACTGCAGCAACTGAGCCTTCTGTTCGCCGATTGGAGGTCAAAGGGGTTAAAGGTCAAGAGAGCGGAACTTTCGTCAACGGCGAAGCCAAAAAGGTTGGACAGAAAGCTGTACCGACGGACGTTGAACGTCTGATACAAGAGGAGGCCAGGGATATGGAGTAAGATGATCTCTATATGTTGTGTCTGCCAGCCATAAACTGACAATTCTTTCAATATTTTGTAAAATTTCATTTATCTTAACAATTTACGACTACTTAATTATTCCACAAGTTGTAATTTATTATATGCATTTAACAGTTTTTGATTATCTCATAAGTCATAATTATTTCGTTAATATATACCTCACGTTCTTTCTGTTTCGCACAGTTAATTACATAATGACTCTTAATTTTTAAATAATTAAATAATGTTAATTAAAAACATTGGTCATTGCACAGTAGTCACCACCACTTCATCCCTTACAACATCTGCGCAGGTCTTCCACTCAAAACTGAAAACACTCCTCTTCCGCCGATCCTATCCTGATTCCTCTTCTTCCTCTGATCTATCCCGCAGATCAAATTTCAAACACCACCCACCGTAGCCGTCTGACTGCCTGCCTGCCTGACTCTTGGATCTTTAACTGCAACCAAACACTTCCTGCCCATCGATTTTGTTTTGACTGAGCGCCTGTGAATAAGCTGGTTTCTGCAACTTAGCTTTCGTTGGGCTGTGTAGAAATCTCGAGTTTACGATTACGATTACTAAACAAAGGCCTAATTGATCAGCCAGTCAGTCAGTCAGTCAGTCAGTCAGTCAGTCAGTCAGTCAGTGAATCAATCAGTCAGTCAGTCGGTCGGTCAGTCAGTCAGTCAGTCAGTTAGTCAGACAGTCAATCAGTCAGTCAGTCAGTCGGTCGGTCAGTCAGTCAGTCAGTCAGTCAGTCGGTCGGTCGGTCCGACAGTTGCTTTATGCATTAGCTATACGAGTGCATTGGCTTTGCTTAAAGTGTTCCAGCTCATCTGTGTAAACAATGCCTAGCAGTTACCCAGTTGTGCTCCACACTGAGCGCCTGTTTGTAATATACTTACCATTTGTTCAGAGCGGCTGCTGCGATACAGAAGCTGAAGCAGGAGATCAGATCGAAAGATGAGCAGGTGGCATCCTTAGACAGCGCGATGGACAAACTCCAGCAGAAGATCGCCGAACTACAGCGCGAAAAGGAACAGCGGTCGGCCACAGGTTCGATTCCTCTTGGTGTTTTAATTGAATGATTTTCTTGCCAAATGACGGTGGCTAAGGTGGCCACCCACCATCGAGACTCCTGTTTTTAGCCTAAGAATAAGAGGGAAAAAGAAGGGGAAGGCAGGGGAAGTGGAGGAAGAAGCAGAGCGGAGAAAGAGGAATAAAACGAAGGAGGAGAAGAAGAAGAAAAAGAAGAAGAAGAGCACCAACAAAAACAAGAACGAGAAGGAGAATGAGAAGGAGGAGAAGAAGGAGAAAAAGTAGTAGAAGAAGAAGAAGAAATAGAAGCTGGATAATGAGAAGAAGAAGGGAAGAAGGAGAAAGAGGAGGTTCTTTGCATACTGATCTATCGAGATGCAACATAGCCTACTGTACAACTCTACATTTCTAGTCTATAACTTACACCTATAGTACTCAACAGCACATTACACAGTTAATTATAAGAATCCAGTAGCTGCATCTTGAGCTGTAGGAAACCTCTTAGTCTTAAATTTTTCTTGTTGCGGATTTGCAGCCAAGGTTGCTGACTCTGCCGAAGTTCAAATGACATCTGACAAGATTTCGACGGCACCTGCTTTCACGCAGACTGACTGGTCCAAGAGGAACGGAATCGAAACCAGTACTAGCACCAGTACCAGTACCAACCAGAGTACCAACAACAGTAACAAAAGCGCTACTGCAAACAGCAAAGCGGACAGCATCAACAACAATATCAGCGACATTACCAGATCCAACATCAGTACCAGCACAACAACCTCTACCGGTATTACTGCCAGCATCACTACCAGGAGTACAGGCATCAGTACCACAATCCCAAGCACCGCTTCCAGAACCACAGAGAACAGTACAGAAAACGGTAATGCCACCAAGAATACCGTAGGCACCAGAGCCAGCTTAGCCAGCACCAGCCGCAACACCATCACCATCATCAACACCAATACACTCACCAGTGCCAAATCCCTACTTTCGCAGCATCCTCCCAGCGTCTTGCCACCTGTTCAGTCGGAACCCGCCGACCAATTCCTTCGCTTCTCGACTCCCGGGGTATCCTCAGTCGCCCCCGTGGAGCGCGGGAGGCGCCGATCGGTCGAGGATGATCCGTCCTTGCGCTGGTCTCCCAGGGCCTTCCGACCGACTTTCCATTCCGTCAGGATCCGTCGCGAGCCTCAGGCGCCTCGCCCTTACCACGAGACGTCCTACACCCTAACGCAAGGGGTACGCAGGTTTCGGCCGATTGTGGTTCGAAGCAGTGGGGAACTGGAAGGCCAGTTTCTAGGTCTGCCTCAAAAAACGCACCTGTTAGACAATCGGTGCCCCGGCGGGACTTCGCAAACGATGTCGTCTGCTACGAATTCCGTCCTAGAATCGTCCGTTGTTCGCGAAGGAGTGGAGTCTCAGAGAGGTCCGGAAGTGCGACATCAGAACCTAACCTTCACCCCACCGAAGAAACTTCCCATTTACCAAATCGGCGAACTCTGTCCGCGGAAATCGCGGAACCTTCCAGACGCCAAGAACCCACCAGGTGTTCACGACAAGAACCCATCGGAAACCTCATTTCAACCAGACTGGACCAGGACTGCACCCAAGTACCAGACGTTGCCGCACTGCCACAAATTCAAGACGGACAAAAGAAACCCCTTGGCGTTGGATAAAGCGTCCAGCACGTTAGACGGTCAGTTCCTGAGTCCCTTCCAAAAATCACTGAGTCCACTCGTCTTGAGGAAGCTCAAAACGGCAGCTGAGCTGATGGCAGACAGCGAGCGGCAAAGGATACGACTGAGATCTTTATCAGATACGATGACACTTCGGTCAAGATCGACGTCCAGCGATGAGGCCAGTCATCAAGCGGATATATGCACCTCAAAATCGCCCGGTTGGACGACAAGAACGCGAGAACAAAGGCCCGTCAAAGCTCAGCACCATCACCCGGTCCGAAAAGGACGAGAGCAACCATTGCTGAAGGACGGAGTGCCCTCACCACCATCTGATTTTCCACACATGGCATCGCAGAATTCTTTCGGGTTAGATAACGCAAAATCGACGACTTCCGGTTTCGAAACTGGACGTGTGCCGTCGCGGATGTTCGCACTGTTTAGTACTCCGCGAAATAAGAAAATAGTCCCAAGTCCGCGGAATGACTCTGGCAATTCGGTTCGCGTAGGACCGACAAGTCCCACCCAAGTTCCTGTAAGTCAACCTAGAAGCGAGTCTTCCTCCTCCTCCTCAAACCACAAGGCCACTGCGTTTTTCGTGACTGCGACAAATACAGACCGATCTGCGAAAGCCGTTCAGGGTTCGAACCCCGGTCAAACGCTTTGCTTGCAGACGGTTTCGGTAAGCAGCAGTGACGGACAGAGCACAACAAAAGAAGCGGCCAGTCCAAGTGTCAGCGACGTCCAGTCGCCATCCTCTCGGGGTCATTCCGGAGCGGATAAGTCAGCGAATTCGGAGAGGAGACAGCCCGAGGAAGGCCATGCCCCGAAAACCAAGACGAAGTTTCTCGACGGGGGGTGGCTGAATAAATCAAAGAAATTCTTCAAGTCGTCCAAATAGACCGTGTTCTGTGCCAGAGGATACGCTCCACAGACCAAGCGGAACCGAAAGACTGTCGTTAGCAGGACTGTTACTGTCGAAATAGAACCAGTGCTGTTGCTTCTACGCATGGAACTAGTTTTGTCATTCGCATTGGAACCAGTGATGTTGCTTAATCAGATGGAACTGCTGTTTGGAACCTGAGCAGTGCTTTTCATAGAATGCAATCGATGTTGTAACTACTTCGAATTAAACCATTGTTATGACGTTCTCTAATGGATTCAATATTGTTACTATTTGGGATGAAAGCCATATCAATACACTTTACAGTGGAACCTATACTGTTACTACTTGCAATGAAACCCATATTGGTACTATTCGGGATGAAGCAATATCATTAAATTTTTACATGAAACCAATGTTACTATTTGGAATGGACCCACTATTGCTGTTATTTGGAATGGAACCAATCTCATTACATTTGGAAGGGATTCAGCCTAGTTGTTATTTAGAATCGGACTAATACTGCTACTACTTAGAAACAGTCGACATCGAGGCAAACATTGGGGTAAATTAGGAGAGCTGTTGTCGTATCAACAGCAGCACTTGTCACAAAACCTTTACTTATTGTTTTGAATGATTGTGTGGACTACAGCGATTGTTTCAATCAAAACACGGAGCCATATGTCGAGGTGTTTAGCCTGAAGTCTACAATGAGTAGCCTAACGTTAATGTAGTCGTCTTCGTCGTCGATGGCGTTTATCGTCGTCGCAACATCTTTAGTCAGCGTAGTCATGTACAGTCAATTGTTTTGGTTTTTATGTATGCGTCGATCAACCCATTTTCTCTGTTGTATTCTTGTAAAGGAAATGTCGTTTAAAAGCCATATCTGGTAAAATGTGCTATTTAACCCTTTCCTTTGGCACTGGGCAGCCTTGCTGGTAGAATACATGAACTGTGGTAGTAGTAGCAGTAGTGGGAGTAGCAGTGGTAGTAGTGGTAGTAGTAGTGGTAGTAGTAGTAGCAGCAGCAACAGCAGCAGCAATAGTATTATCTAGCGTTTAACAATATCTTTTGGTTGCCACGGCCGTTGACATCGAAACTATCGTTTTTACTAATAGCGAAGATGCAGCTTTATTTTAATTCCAGCAGGTAATCTTCTCTTTTTCTGCATTCCATCGTCCCTTCCTGGGGTGTTTTAGAGGATATAAAACAAGTGTTATATTTTGGTAAATTACCATATTAATAATCTGATACAATACATTAGCATCGATGCTGAAGTGTTTACAAATATTGATTGAAAGTTTTAATTAGAAAAGACAAATGACATAAAATACAAATAGACATATATTAGAAAAAACTTGATATTCTAAGAAGTGTCGATAAATTTTCAAACCATTACAAAAACCCTTAACAACTGTTCCTGCACATGCTATGCAGATTTATGATAGGAATTAGCTACGTAATAAATAGTCTGGGTTTTAATTGTGTGGTCAACGAAGATTGCTGCTTGTGTTCATCCGTGTATACATTCGATGATGATGATGATGATGATGATGATGATGATGATGATGATAATAATAATAAAAATAATAATAATATAGGGGCAGAGATCAATCATTTTATACTCCAAACTTAATTTTTTAGTTCCTGACGAATCATATTAACCTTGAAAATAATTTTTTTAAATGAATAACGGCTATATCATTATTATCATCTACAACAACAACTACTACTTTCAAATACAAACTGGAAGGTTCTGTCAACGTATTTACAAAAAGCATACAATCTATAATCCCCTTAAATTATGTTACAATACGCGATAGGTCTATTAGAGGCCTGCAAGGTATATAGGCCTTCAGACTTTGTGACACTCTGTAAAATATCTATTTACAACGAAGCACAACTTAGTTAAGTGTAATAAGATCAGTAAAATGACGGAAAAGAGAACTGGGCATTTAAACTCGAACGTGTAAAATAGTCCGCATAAACAAATATCTTGTACACTACACCTATTTATAAATACACATGTATGGCTAAACGATACATCAGAAAAATATCGAATCATGACACCTGGGCATGAACTTGCCTTAGCTTATATTCAAATCTAAGCGATGTGCTCTACATTTATTTAACGCCATATGCAGGATTGCATCTGGTAATTAATGTAGCGCCTTTACAACCTCTCAACTTCATATACGAATCACTATAACACAACTGCCATCTCAAGCATTTCAGTAAGAAAAAGCTAGCAAGAGGTACCGCACACTGTTATGTATGCTGAAAAATCCGCGTTTGTGATGGAGGAGAAGACAAATAGGAAAGAAATAGTAACAGATGGGGTTGGATGAGGAAAAGGTCATCGGCACGGTTCTGAGAGTTGGGTTGAGAGGGGTGAAAGATTTGAAAGAGGTCAAGCAATCAAGGTCGTTCTTCATTTCGCCGAAAATAATTGCGTAAGCCGTTACTTCGCAACTCTTTTCTAATTTTCACTGCTCACACTTGAGTGAAACCATGGCCCATACATTTCTGATATTTGAGATGCGAAAAGAACCCCTCCCACATTTTAAAATAAAATTAACGGGAGCCCAAAGGTACCCCAAATGTTTGAAAGAGAAATAAGGCATTACAAAGGTTTAATATTTCGGGTCAAAAGTGGAGATCAGTAGCTTCTTTGTCCAGATTTGTCAGCGTGGTATTATGGCAACAAAATTTTGATATTTCGGGTCAAAATGCGAAGCCAAAAGCATCTCTTCCCAGATTTTTGAGTGCATCTGGTCGTACAAATGGTGGATTTATGGAGCATAGCCCCTCCCCCTGGTTCCCCATACCGAAACCTTTGGTTGGTAAAGAGGAGTAAGAAGAGTCTGAAGTTGTAATCCTACTCAGCCCGTCTTGCCCCTTTACCGCGGCGCAACCTGTTTCCTTCCCTAAGAGTTTTGTGCGAGTATCGTTGACGCAGCGACGCCGGTTCGACCTCCTACTACTGGACAGAGAAGACCTGCTGGAGTTTCGTCTTCTGGAAGTCTGGGCCGTCGATCACGTCCAGGTCGTTGGGAGGGCGGTCGATGCAGGTGGGCGCAGACGACCAGCGCGGAAGGTACTCGTTCATGGCAACGCTTGTCAGCCGTTCCACGCGATTGCCAGGCTCAGAGAGAATCGCTTCTTGTACCGTCTTCTCGAAGAGCTTCGACAAACGACGTAGTTTGTGCTGCAAGAGATACACATTCGGGTTCAACGTATACAGTGTGTCTGATTGGACGTTAGCCTATCTAGTGCTAATGTCACTTAGTAAAGTAGAAAGTAATGCACATTTCTTAAACCGCCATATGTCCATTGACTGAGCGAGGAATCGTAGGCTTGAAACTAATGTCATATAGATTGACATCACCTTTACATGCATCACATTGAACATTACACAGTTTTAGTTTCAATGTAACATAAGACAACCTATCGTAATCGTAATTCCGAGATTTCTACAGCGCTCAACGAAAGCCATGTGACGGAGACCAACTTATTCACAGGCGCTCAGTCAAAACAAAATCGATAGGCAAAAGGGTTCGGTTCCAGGTCAAGATCCAAAAGTCAGGCAGAGAGACAGCGTGGCAGCTACGGTGGATGGTGTTTGGGATTGTAGCACTAAGATGCACGTGTATAATATAGCACATCAATGTGGTTCGAATGTAAACGTAAATTCTAGCTCATGCATAAGCTTAACGGTTAAGGTGTAATTGGTCATATGATTTTGATCCGTAAACTCACAATTAGGTTGCTATCATGAATAGGGCCGAGCACATTCAGTTCCGGGTCAGCGCTAATGCCATCGCTTAGCTCCGCCCCGAATAACAGAACTCTTCTCAGTTCTTAGTCACCCCCGTTCGGGCCTAATGGCTTCTACTTTACGACGCAGGGTAAATTCCAGCAGAGTTCAGGACGTTGAGCGCATTGACTCAAATACGCGTCGGTCAATATCCGTGGGGTAAATTCAGAACATTGAATGGAGGATTCACCCCTTGGCTTCAGCAACTGAACTGCGCAGTTGGTTACTTAATGATCTGTTGGTTGGGCTGTGCGTTTGTGTCTCACCCACTGGCGGCGACAAACTGCGTCACCAGACCAGACAACCTTAGCAGAACAACGGCCGGGGCGCATGCGCGCTCCGCTTAAGAGTTCGGGACCTCTACCACCCAACTGTCGTTACATATACACACACATACATAGGTACATACATGCATACATGCATACATACATACAAACAAACATACATACATACATGCATGCATATATACATACACACATGCATACCTACACAAATACATACATATATACATACATTCATATTTATCTATGCGTATGTATTACATACATAGCTTAATTGGTTCCTGCATGGAGGATGGGATAGATGTTCGACGCAGCTGTCCTGTCATCCACTGCCAGCAGATTTAAGTCAGATTTAAGTCGACGAAGAGTAAGTGCAGAGCAGTCTCTGAATTCACCCCGTGATAGGCAGTCATGGGCATAACATACAGTACCAGCGTCTTGGTTTTTTTAGCCTCGGCCTATAATTGCGCTGACCAGTCCTCTCCCTCGCCGTTAACTCGGCCACTGCCTTGTTTTGGGGATAGTGCCAGTCCCAAGCCTGGATAAGGAGGAGGGCGACGTCAACAGCCTTTGATGCCATAACGAGGAACTACTACTCCCTCGCCGCCTAGTATACAGTCAATGCACTCACTGTAAAACCGAATTCGCTATACGGTGACCGAAGTACATGGATTATCAATTCTGGCGGGGATTTGAACCTAACAGCTCAGCACGTTAACCAGTAGACTACTGTGACCCTACGTCTTCAACTGAACGACGAACAAATCACTAGAACGGGAAGACTGCGGATGTTCCACTATATTTATAGTGCAGGGCTATAGGCCTGGTATTCTTGCGGTCACACTTCCAAGTATTGTTGCTAATAGTTCTAACTTGCCTAATTACATGCTTCGACGTCTAAACAACATGTACGACCTACTGGCGGCAGCTTGTGAACTAATACTCTCCACTAATGAACCGGAGTCGTGTAGCGTTGTGACCACTCCTGTTTACCGGTCCCTCCTCCATCTCCTCCCTACCGTCTTCCCTTCCTCCCTCCAAGTTGAATGCAACCGAACGACGGAAACAATTAGGCTTACTAATTATATAGTTTGGATCCGCAAGTCACATTATTATCTGCCTCATAATGGAAAGTGAATATATTTGCTGTGCTTTTTAAAGTCATTTAAATCGGTATAAAGTGAGAAGAAGTACAGAGACCGACAGACAGACAGACAGACTGACAGACAGACAGACTGATGACTGGTACGCAGAGAGACAAACAAAACAAACATACAGTAAAAGGGGTAGAAAATTGCTTTCAACAAAAAGCAGTAATTATGGCGTTATCATCGTCGAGATAAATAACTAAGTATCATATTAACAGTTTTTTCGAAATCAACATCATCATCGTCATTATCAACAAAAACAACAAAAGCAACAGCAGTAAACCAGTCCATAACCAGTCCGAAATAGCAGTAGTAGTAGTAGTAGCAGCAGCAGCAGCAGTAGTAGCAGTAGGAGTAGTCGTGGTAGTGGTAGTAGTAGTAGTAGTAGTAATAGTTGTAGTAGTACTATAGTAGTAAAAATCTTGGTGGTGGTGGTGACGATAATCATAATGCAAATGATAATGATAATAATTACAAGACACATTGTATAGTGCCATTTTGAGGCATGGTTCATTATATGTCAAATTTAATTAAATGTGAAAGCGACGGATTAGCTTGATCATGGTAAGATTTTTTGAAAAGATGAGACTTGAGTTTAGAATGGAACGTCAGCTGTAGAAGTCGGGCGAACAAGGACTCAGAACTGACCAGTTGTTGAACCGTTGACAGCTTCGAGATTTCTTCTTGAACAAAGACGATCGTTTTATCCAAGTCTTTTTCCGGATCAACTGGTTCCAAGCCCCAGTATCGCCGCTTGCGAGAACTCCTGCAGACAGAAGATCAAACTTTAAAGGCTATACTGTCACCCACGAAGTTCATGAAACGTTGTCAGATTATCGTTAGTTGCACTTCTTTAGTTCAATTATCTCTTCAAGAATTCTCATTGCTTGCCAATACTGACTTATGCCTCTTCCGCCCTGCAAATTCATACTGCTCTGTGATCTTGTGCCCATAATGATTTTTCATAATAATCAGCAAGCCAAATACCTTATCTGATGGGTTGGGTAGCCAAAGATGGTTTATAACCTTTAAATTGCAACTGCAATCTTAAATTATTTTGCCTTCCCATCAAGAGAAACTAAGCTGAGGAGGTATGCTGGCCTAAATGATGCTAAAGTTAATTAAAAAGTTCATCAGTAAGCATGCAGTGCGCAAGTAATCATAAAAATTCCCAACTGACAGGCTCTTGCACGCATTGATTTCTATCTAGAGTTTACAGATAAGGTCATGTTCTAAGTTCCTGGACCAAGTCACATCGACGAAGAGAAACACAATAACGGGCGTTGAAACCCGCAGCACATGCTACCCTCATCGTCCTGCAGTCTGTCGATCCAACTGATTACATTACATTAAATGACATTAGATTACAACGATCACACTACATTACGTCTGGGCAATCTTTCTTTCATGACTTCAGAAACCATCTCTTGAAGTGGGAAGTTGCAGTTCCTGATGGGTTGAAGAGTAGAACACTCAAAACGTGCAGGAAATACCCGTCGTTGATAAGAGCCCAATTCCTTTTAACGCCTAATCCCGAGCTTTACATTAACCCTATCCTACATTTCCTTCATAACAATCAGCAAACCAAATACTTCTTTTGATAGCCGACCTTTGAAACTTGGAATTATGACTTGGTGTATGACTGACGAGTTTAAGTACCAGCTCTAATACAGTACTGTCTAGCCGCCTTTGCAGTTGTTTAGAGTACAGCAAGGTCCTCAAAGTCTGTCTGACAATTAAGAAGGCTGAATTGATCTTCAGACGATATTCTAAATGATATACTCTTGTCATCAGTTCTTAAATCTATACTAGTGAACGCGAAACTTTCTAAATCGCTATCGAAAAGCCAAGAGCAGAGCACCAGTTTATGCTCGAGCGCTGCATCCAGTGAGGGGGGTTGTCCAGACTCCAGAGACATATCGTATAAACAAGATCGGACTGCTATGAGAGCAGAAAGGGAATGAGACAGTAAAGCTGAAATAGGTTGATGAAATGATCTCCAAAAAACTACTGATCGAAAAACATGTCCAAAGTTACCTTAAAATGACCTATAAGCAGAATTTAAGAGGTGAAAATGACCAATAAATAACCTAAACGGAAAAAGGAAAGCCAAAGAAACCTTAAACAGACCATCAAAACAAGTCCGAAAGGTAAAACATATCTCCATATGGCCTACCCAACAGAAGAGAAAGCCAATGACAGTCAAAAAACGTAAATATGATCTCTAAATAATCTCGATCTGTAAACAGCCTTTATTTCTAAACGACCTTGGCCTTCAAACGACCTACCTGACGATAACGAAGGTTATTATGCCTAAAGCAATCAGAGCAATGAGACCAACAGCGATGCTGATGGCAGACGATAGACTGATCATCGCCATGGTTCTGTCACGACCTGTCGATTCCAACCAAAAACCCCATCATCATCATCATCTTCTTCTTCTTCTTCTTCTTCATCATCATCCTCAGCATTACCATCATGGCCAGCATTATCATCGTCGTCAATCATCATAAAGAACAACAGTAAATCATTTAAAACTGAAATTTATATACTGTCTCTTGACAGCCATGTGATAAACTTCAGTTATAAATAGCACACGTAGACCCAGTAATAGGTTGCGGGTCAGGCTCACAGCTCAAGAAGTACAGAAAGACAGACAGACAGACAGACAAACAGACTGACAGACAGACTGACAGACAGACAGACATACTGACTGACTGATAGACAGACAGACAGAAAGACAGACTGACAGACAGACAGACTGATGACTGGTACGCAGAGAGACAAACAAAACAAACAGACAGTAAAAGGGGTAGAAAATTGCTTTCAACAAAAAGCAGTAAATATGGCGTTATCGTCGTCGAGATAAATAAATAAGTAACATATTAACAGTTTTTGTCGAAATCAACATCATCATCGTCATTATGAACAAAAACAACAAAAGCAACAGCAGTAAACCAGTCTATAACTGAAATTTATAAGGCATCTACTTCCTGATGGGCAGAAACAGAGATACCGGAGGCAACTGCGGCAAAAAAACAGACACACAAAGTATTGTCGAAAGGACATACCTCAGGTATTACAAAGTGGTACACAGAAAGAATGGCAAGAAATAGGCAGACGAAATGACAAACAGACAGACAGAATGGTAAAGAAACAGAGAAACAGACAGTAAAAGAAGCATTTGTAACCATGCTTCAATTCCTGTTGTTAATTGCTCAATAATAATTACGCCTGCTACCGTTAAATTACCTTCGAAATAACTGTTGTAAAGAAGGAACACCAATTTCAAACCCATGTCTGCTCAAGTGAGAATATGATTACTTATTAGTAGAGCTGCATTTCGATTAAAAATTTTAATCGCGATTAATCGATCGATTAAAATTTTTAATCGCAGTTAATCGCATTTTAATCGCATGTTAGAAAAATGAGCAATCCCAGTTGGAGTGCAATTTTACAGTATTTAATATTTCTAATTTATATTCAGTGTCCAACATAAAGAAAAGTAATTAAAAGTTTTAATCACAGTTAATCGCATTCTAATTGCATACATGTTAGAAAAATCAGTAATCCCAGTTGGATTGCAATTTTACAGTATTTAATATTTCTAATTTATATGCAATGTCCAAAGCAAAATGTTTAAAGTAGCTTTAAAAGGTTTATTCTTTTAAATGCAACCAGTTGTTTAAGCAGACAAGTTTATCCACATTAGTTGGGTCCAGCGATGCCAGCTTCTTATGAACAATGTGTCGTGACAAGAAAATATTTGTTCACAAGGGACAGTCGTTGCTGGGATGACAAATACTTTTTATCCATGGTGGATGTTGACGGATCGGCCATTCATCACAAATTATTCTGCTTTCCCGTTTGCCCTGGTCCATTGGCTTAGACATCTCCCGCTGCTGAACTAGGGTTGCCTGGCTTAGTGCAGGTTACATTTTATCATCTGCTGAAGATAACGTTGATGTCTTATTAAGTTTAGTAGCGGTAGACGCATGACTGGTACGCAGGCGATTGTTCAACGACGAGTTGATATGGTAGTAATTAATTTAAACACTCTTGCAATACTTACAAATGACTTGTCATCCGTATTTTAAAAAAACTGTCCGTCCAATATTGTCTTTCCTAGTTTCCTTGACTCCATTCTTTACGTAAAACCTAATTTGTAACGCCCGAATTTAATATCACAATCCAATTTACAGAACGCGAAAAAGCGCGAAAGGATAGGAAACAAACAACCATTGATATAATAAATGTCGGCTCTGGCAATCATTGAATATTTTCTAAATGAATTTTCATCGCGTTAATTTTGGTCGACGAACCCTCGCGGCAAGAAAGAAAGACTAAGTTCTTAACGCGTTAATCGTTGCGTTAAAAATTTTAATCGCAAAATTTTTTAACGCGTTAATCGCACGCGTTAACGGCGATTAATCAACAGCCCTACTTATTAGTTTTCTCTGTCGTAATTCCCATGACCGAACGAGTGCAATACCAATCATTAAGTAGTTAGTGATGGGCAAACCCCGAACGGGATTTAGCTCAAATTACTAGGAAATGCTACTACTGCTTTTCGAAGAAATTTGAGACACGTGTCAAACGTCTGAAAGTAGTCAGAGCATGAAAAATATCATGCTAATTTCTATTTTTTGTTTTTCGATATTTGTAAACTCGAGATTTCTACAGCGCCCATCGAAGCTAAGTCGCGGGAACCAACATATTCACATGCGTATAATCAAAACATTATCGATAGGCAGGAAGGGTTCGGTTCCAGGTCAGGATCCCATAGTCAGGCAGGCAGAAAGTCAGACGGCTATGGTGGATGGTATTTGGAATTGGAGCAGAAAGAGGGATAAGGGAAGAGGAAGAATCACGATGGGACTTGTGTAAGAAGAGTGTTTTCAGTTATGAGTGAAAGACATGAGCAGACAGTGCGAGGGATGAAGTGTTAGTGAGTTCGTGCCATGGATAAGGCAATTGTAGTAATTCCGCGGAGTTTATTCCAGAAGAGAGGAGCAGCTGTTCCTATGGCGCGATTTTCAATTTTTACTGATGAGATGAGGGGCGGATAAATGTTAGGACAGTGAAGGTCGTGGTCGAATTATAAATAACTGACGAAGAAAGGAGGGTTGGAAGGGTTGAAAGGTGTTGTAGGTAAGCTATAACACTTTATACTCTATTCCTTCAGGTATTTTAAACCCAAGCTTCCTGTGAGGGAAACCGGAACACATTCTTTTTCTGGTATCTTGGGGTAACATGGACCGTAATCGCATGGACCGTAATCGTCATCTCAATTGTAATCTCGACTTTTAGCGCCTTTTAAAATGATACTCCTCAAAAGGGCTCCCAACCTGACAACACCAGATACGATCAAACGGAATGGTTTTCAAGCGCTTACAAAAATAGAGGCAGAGGCAGCCTAAGGAGCTCATGTCAAAGATTGGTATGGAACTTAGTAAGCCGCTCTGAAAACCATCTGACGCAATGCTAGATAGCATCGTTGAGGTGAGATAAAGCGACCAATGAGACAGGTAACAAAAAGAGAGAAACAATGGAAAAACAAACTTAATCTTACTTTCTAAGATTTCGAAAATCATGTTGATTTCGCATTCGTCTCCCTTATAGCCTTGAGGGCACCTGAAATTTTAAAAAAATTATATTATCTGAACAAGTGGGTGGAAGTTTCTTCTTTTCCCTGCAAGTCGTACTCTGCTTGCACTGGTCTTCCTCAAAGTGTCTTCATACGCCAACTGAAAAATCATCAAAAATGGGGGACATTCAGGAAAAATGTCTTTGGGATTCGATGACAATTTCTCCCGTAAGGAGGTGTCTTGGGGATGATCTGAATACATGCATTGGATATCCATGTGTTTATATATTCACTTTATTCAATGATTGCTTAGTCCCATACGTATATCAGAAAGAGACTTAGAACTGCTAAATCCCTTTCAGGATAAAAGTGTTGAGGACAGCGAAGTTAATTTATTAACAGAACGAAGCATGCAGTTTAAATCGAGTGCTTAAAGCGTAATATGCAGAATATCGTGAGACTTACGCGCAGAACTCGACTGCGGGCATCATTCTTTGGCAACACACGCCTCCGTTTTCGCAGAAAAGTTTTGTTGTGTTGTCGCAAGGCATGGCCGTTTCCGGACATCTCGCTGTGCTCGCGGCTGTTAACACAAAAGCATACATCTGACATCTCTACGTATTGCCAAATATTACAAGCTTACCGTACAAATCAGTAGTAACTGGCTAGGTTGACCAATAGACAGGATAAAATGAGGTAAGTAGGGTATGGTAGAGTAGGCCATGGCACAATAGGGTATGAAATGGCAGGATGGGGTGGGGTAAGGTGGAGTAGAGTAGGATAAGATACGGTTGGGTACGTTATGGAATCGTTCGTCACCATGGTCTTCATTTGCTTCTCTTTTCTTCACAGCACTTACTAAAAATCTGAGATAAGGCAGGTCTGGTATGGTAGGGGAGGATTAGGTATGGTACGGCAGGGTAGAGTAACGTAAGGTAAGGTAAGATAAGATAGCGTAGGCCATGATACAGTAGGATAAGGCATGACATGGCAGGATAGGGTAGGGTAGGGTAGGGTAAGGTAGAGTAGAATGGGGTAGAGTAGTCCATGGAAAGGTGGGGTAAGATAGGGAAGGTTAGGGCATGGTGCGGTGAGGTAGTGCAAGCCATGGCTAGGTGAGGTAAGGTGAGGTATGTTAGCGTAGACCATGGCACAGTAGCGTATGTTATGGCAGGGCAGGGTAGGGTAATATAACAGCAGATAGGAAAGGGTCAATGACTGGATGATTGGATGACTGAATGGGTGAATAACCAAGTGACGATATGTCTGAATGGCCGAAGGGTTGAATGACCGGATACCAGTGAGAACAAACAGCGAAGCTGATAAACTGAGCTGAAGCCAGGTAGCCTATCCCTTGACAATCGTAAGAAGGTGATTTATCTCCTCAAAGTCCAATGCTTCTCTCATGTTCAGTCCAAGTCTTTTTATTTCTTCATTTGTATTATCTATCTATCGTCACCATGGTCTTCATTTGCTTCTCTTTTCTTCACAGCACTTACTAAAAATCTGAGATCACCCGTGAACTTGGTAGGGTAATGAAGCTAGGACTAAGTGGCCGAAGGGTGGAATTCACCCAGAAAAAGTTGAGTGCTGAGACCTCAAATTTTAACAGCAACCTGACAGCGAATTCTCTTCCATTTTCAACCCATAAAAGAGCTTCGAGCTAGAAAAGACTCGACGACCCCCTGTAGCTCAGTCTAGCAGAGGAATTCCATAGTGCTTTACCACTTGGATACACAGTCAGATCTAAGCTAATCTAATCCAATCCGATACAACCTAATCCAACCCAATCCAGTCCAATCTAATCTAATGACTTCTTTAGCTCCCTTAACCTAATGCACAAGGCATCGTTTGACTCAAATAAAACAACAGTAGGCTACATTGATAAACAGTCGAACCTAATGTGATCTGAAGGTTATATGGGCCGTTATCCTAATCAACAAGGCGTTGTTTGGTTAAATCTTCGATACGAGACACCGCATTCAGTAATCGGATTCCATTAGATATATCCAGAGAGATCTAAGAGGCTTGGGAGACCAGAAGACAGACTTCGAGATAATGTATAAACTGGAAAAAGTCAGTTCTGAGTCTAGACCTAAATGACATCAGTGAACTTAAACGATAGAAATACTGAGCAGCAAATTCCAGGAATGCAACATTGATATGAGGGCTGTAGTGGACCAGAATTCTCAAATCATTTTTCTGCCCTCGTGAGGATTTGAACCCCCGACCTTGGGATTTACCGACCAGCACGCTAGCCACTAGACAGTCGAGTACAACATTACTGGCTGTAACACAAGCCAAACGGCAGAGATTCTGAATCGATTTTCTGTGCCTGCGGGTATACAGCATCCCCCAACTATGTGACTGGCTCACCAACAACAACCCGCAGCTCCATTCAGTGCTTATTTAGGCCTGTGTAAGAGCGCCAGGATGACCCGGGTATTCACGGAATTAAATGCAAAAGGACGGTGGCGAGTTGACGCCAAAGTCGAGGTCATTTTAGTTCTCTCTGATCAACTTTTTTGGGTGAATTCCACCCTTCGGCCACTCAGTCCTGGCTTCATTACCCTACCAAGTTCACGTTTGATCTAAGATTTTTAGTAAGTGCTATGAAGAAAAGAGAAGCAAATGAAGACCATGGCTACGATGGATAGACAGTACAAATGAAGACATCAAAAGACTTGGACTAAACATGAGAGAATCATTGCACTTTTGCAGGTAGCCGAAAAGATTGGAGATCATTCATTCGCAATCATCGACGCCAGAAGTTAGCGTCAGAAACTGATGATGATGATGATGATGATGATGATAATAATAATAATAATAATAATAATAACGACGATAGCGATGATGACGACGACGATGGCGATGATAATGACGGTTGCAATGATGATGATGCTGTTGCGATGATAATGATAACGGCGATGTTGTTCACGATAGCTACGATGTAGTCTAAACCCCGTTTATGTCTTCTTACCTACTATCGGAGTATAACTATCTGCCGACATTCTTCAAAACTAATGTAAGACTAACTTTCTAAACAACAAAACTCGAGAACAGTTCGCACAAGTTATATTCCTTTGCGCTCTGAACTTCGCTCGAGTACCTCTTCAACACTACTCTGCCGCTGCAGCTCAGTCGAAAGGATGGAAAAGAAGCAACTATCCTGCTTTATAATACTACGATGCTCGAATGATCTTCGCTGTAAAAACCCCGACGCATCCTGTATATGAATAACGGGGTAGACTCAGTTATATCCTTCTGCCTCCGGTGGCCTGCGGCTTACAGGGCGATCACGCACCCCACCAGCTGCTGTTGCTGGCTGCTACGGATGCTGATTATGGGTGGTT